>JAUMHQ010000022.1:1123015-1145440 GCA_032361165.1 Enteromius paludinosus | reverse complement strand
AAAGTTAAATATCTTCGTTTGTGTTCTGCTGAGGAAACAAAGTCACCTACATCTTGGATGCCCTGGGGGTAAGCAAAGAAACATCAAATTTTCATTTTTGGGTGAACTACCCCTTTAAGTCAATTAAAACTAGGGAACAAAATTATTACAATATGGCCATGATTTCACTAATATAAAGGAAAGAATTAATTTAGTTAAATACCAGAAACTAGTGGTGGGAACAACTTTTTTAATTACTATTATTATTATGGTACTTTGACATCCTCTGGTCTCTTTAAACATTTGTAATATGGAAATCTTCACAAAAGTAAATTTTAAAAATCTAAAAAGGAGAGTAAATCATGATACAGTAATTTCTGAGTGAACAATCATATTAATCATCATGTTGTCATAAAGCACTCATGTTTTGTCTCACCTTCTCATTTCACAATCCATTCCTCCACCAATGCCAATTGTGTTTTTAACACCCATTGAGCATAAAATGTAATTAAAGCAAGAGACACAAACGAAAGCCTGTAAGTGTTCTGTATGGTCAGGCACTCACAGCACTAAAGAAACATTTGTATAGACTTTCCATGAGATCGAGCAGAAAGAGCTTCTCTCTCCAGACGGCATATGTTCTGATATCAGACTCTTTGATACGTGTGAATAGTTATCAGAGTGTGTGAAAAGAACCTATTCTGTTTATAAACTGTAATATTTATTCCAACTTAAGTCTTAAAGCTTAACCTGCACTGTTGAAATGCTTATTTTGAGGAAGGTCACCTATTAGCTTATATTCTTCCCTTTTCCCCATAATGCACTATTTCTTTATATAATAATCTGTGGTGGATGGCTGTGTGCTCCTGTCCCTGAGTGTGTCATTTGGAGCATGGGGACAGGAGGTGGATAATGAGAACATAAGGGTGAGAGGAGCTGACAGGGACATCATCCTCCCACTACGACCGACAGAACACAGGTCACAGAACAGTCACTAAACCTGCGCTCACCCACCTGGACTTCACATTAAAAATCTCCCTGCCATGGTCCACTCAGAATTTCTCCAAACACTGAGAAAATGCAATCGGTGGCACTGACCAGAGCCCCATCTCCAAAATCACAGGATAATTACTTCACATTTTACAGCAAGATGATTCTCAATCAAAATCCATATTTTAAAATGCAATCGACTCTATTTAGCATGGCAAAATAAATAGGCTTATCAGATTTTTGTGAATCAAACACATATATAGTGCATGGCTCATGGCATAAACGTACCTGGGTGCACTTTTAGAGACACAAAATATGTGGCAATAAGTACATATCACTGCAGTTTCCAAAAGAAATGAACACTAAAGACAGTCAAACTCTGACAGCTTGTATTCCTTCTCATGAATATTTACAGCTGGATTAATAAAGCATAATTTTTGCACAATTGCTTGAAGAATTTCATGTTGTAAAACAATATTAATATGCTGGGAGATTTGAAAACTGATGCTTTTGAACGTTAGCATCACACACATCCAGCTTCATATCTATGGGTTTTCATTTACGGTAGGTTTGTTCGGCTGCTCACGGAGTACAGAGATGTACTTGAGAAGCGAGGAGCTCAGGTTCAAAATCCTGTGTAACTACAGTTTGACAAAACAGTTCAAACCTGTAAGTAAGTTGAAATGACACAGTCGCACCATATCAGTTTTGCATTTGTTACCACTATCGGTTAGGATAAGATTTGGTGAAGGGCATATTTCCAACATGATAGAGCATTGACTTTTAGGGACAGTCCCTGGATATTTGTATTCTGGGCCGTCACAATACGTACCTGAAGCAACATAATAAAAACACAGCAATACCTACCTATATCAATGTAATAAAAACGTGTCAGGGTCACGTATTGAACCTGTGTTTCAGCTCCACTCAGTGGGCATCTCTCTTTCAAACTGCGGTAAAATGTGCAGTAAGGTACGTAAAAGGGTGTTGCACAAAACATGTTCAAAGGTACATATTTTTATGAGACCAGGTTGAACGCAACAGTTGTAGTTTGATTCCTGAACATGCAGTATGACTCTCTGAGTCAGTTAAGTGTGATTTCCAAACATGACTCTTATGAGCTGCCTTTTTATCAACGAGTGTAGTGTGAATCCGGAAAAAATGACTCTTATGAATCAGTTCTTTCAGTGAATCAAAAACATAGAGCAAAAGTGTAGTCTGATTCCAAAACGCATGACACCACTGATTCAGTTCTTTTTTTGTGTGTGAATTAAACATACACTACAACCATTGTAGGTATCCAAATTCCCAGGTAAGTGACTCTTATGAGGTTTTTAGTGAATCAAACCAGCAGTTGGTGCTTAAAAGTGAATCAAATACACAAAGGATCTCTTAACAGTAAATGGTTTGAACTCTGTTGTTAATTTGAACCTTCTATTAACTGACAGGGTTCCTTGAATATTTCACACCATTAATTGACAGACATATTGATATGTATATATCCAAAAGAATCAACTTAAACCAAAAGCTTGTGATTTTAAATCAAAAAATACATTTAATAACACAACCTGTGTGATTCCCAAACAAATGACTCCTATGAGTCGTTCTTTTTAGTGAATCAAAACATTACAGTGCAACAAGATTCTTACCTCTGTGTTTTATAACAATGAAAAAAACAATCAATTTTAAGAACATTTATGTTTCCTTTCATCTGATAAGTAATTTTGGTACTGTGTCATGCTCATTTGATCACAATTTAAGCAAGAACGCTCAGTTCAACAGATACACAAACTGTTCTCCCCAAAACACCTGTGCTATTCAGTCCCTGCGTCCCGCCAATCAGATCCCCGGGTAATAGCATCCATCAGGCCCAACTCCATTTACCATGAGAGGCACAAAAATGCATCAATTTGTTTGCTTTTTTAATGTCTTTTGTAGCACGCAATCAGACACCTGTCAAAAACACCTGCTGCCTATTTGTTGGGCTACAAAATAGAAAGGTGGCCCCTTTGTCTCGCCTAAGAGTTTATAATCAACACTGTGTTTCCACACTGCAACCAGCATTTTTCAATTTCCCCTTCTCCTTTTCTTAATAAAATCACAGCAATCAATCAGCTGTGGGTGGGGGGAATGAATGATGAAGCAAACATCTCGGCTAACCAAGCCTTCATTTGTCTAGAATCAGAGGAAATGTGCACCGTGAGGAGCGCTTATAATTACTTTTATTCAACTTTTGGCAGGTCAAGGTCCTTTTCTGACTGACTTTCCATTTGAGACCCAATATTTACAGTGAATCAGATGATTTTTCACCTGGTGGTCCTGGTCTCTTGTTCCTATTGATCATATTGGAAGACGTACCACATGAGAAAGAGCATATGGAAGCCTATTTTCAGACCTTTTTTTAATTTCGCAATTGCAAGTTAGAAATATTCAGATTGTTTTTCCTCCGAATTCTGAGTTTACTGAGCAGTACTTCTAGCAAGTCAGGCTTTTTTCCCTCACATTTTCTTCTGCCACAAATAATAACAAAAAGGTAATTTCTTTAAATTTTTTTAATCTTATAATTTGTTTAGTGGCAAAAATAAGCTTGCACAAGAGCATGTTATTGCTTTTAAACAATATTGAATTATATTTCAGACCAAATTTGCCCAGACGTTTAGTAAAGTATATAGGTTCATAGCATACTAAATATCACTAACTTGTACTAACTGGTAAATATTCAATATTCAGGTTATTCTAGACTGATTTTTGTTTCAATGTTTGGGCTCTATACGATTCAAAGGACCCAAACTGTATATTTGTTAGGGATTAGGAAAGGCTTGCAGAACATAAGTTAGAAAACAAGAAAACTTGTGTGCAGGTCACAAACAAAACAAGAGCGGCAGGAAAATAATTTTCCAGTATGCTGGTTTGACAGTGGATAATATATTTTTACTGGCTAATATCCTTCATGTAGGCGGCTGAGCTAAGCATTTCTAACCCTGTACAGTATAAAGGGTTGTCATAAACCAATGGAGCTAATATAACATTTATCTTTAGTATTTGTTATGCATTACAAAACATGAATCAGAGCATTAAAAAAATCTTTAGTACCTTTCCCCCCCAACTAAACATATACAGCATTTGTTTTGACACTTTCTTTCTTTTAATTTCCGTTTCCTTCTACTTCTGAAAATGAAGTCTCACCCCTGAGGAGAGGCAAAATAAAGTGTTTGATTAGTTGTTGTTATTCACAGGCGACTAGAGATTTCTTCCTGTGTGTTCTTACACACACACAATATTACTGACCAGGATAACACATTAAACATTCAAATATCTTCTTAAAAGGAAAGCAAATGTGCTTATTTCATTTATTGCATATATTATTTAATCATTGCTAAACAATTTGTGTGGAATAAAAAAGCTGTGTAGAATGAAAAAGAAATCTTTGGAATATAATATGTATTTTTTTATTATATTGATTACAGTGTATTTGTTTTTCCAGTGTCGTTGTGGGTTTTGGTTATTTTGCTGTTGTAAGCATAGACATATATATACTGTATATTCTATAAAACTCTATAAAATATATGGTAAAAAATGAGCTGCCAGTACTTTATAAAATATACTGTAATATGGTACTATATGGCAGAATATATAGTCTATATATACATAGCTACCCAATTACATGCCTTTTGCTGTCATGCTCTTGGAAGAAACTAGTAAAATGACAAGAAAATGATGGGGACTAGGACTGTTAATTATCATGTGTTGTGACCAGCGTGTCTCACAAAGAGTCTTTAAAGCGTTTCAGATGACCTGAGAAGAACGTGGGCTGTTATGGCCTCTGACATCGCACATGAAACTTCCCTTTGCCATGTAGCGAGCATACAAAAGGCTCCATGAAGAAATAAACAATTTTCATATTTCCAAAACATGTTTTCTCACCGAAGGCATTCATTGACTGAGTGGCATTTCCATCGCACAAGCAGAACACAACTGTTGTTTTACACCTGAGCCCATGTCTCAAAGGCTTATACGGTGTGGATGCATATGAATATTAAACAGCGACACGCTGTATTGTGTCTGAATTCTAATCATTCTGAATTATGACTAAATGATGTGTAGACTGCGCTAGCATTGCAGTGCTCTTCCACTTGTAACGAATGGCTGGAAATGTTATGCTATATTAAAAGAATAAATGACATTCAGTCACTTAACGTTTCCAGAGTGTGAGCGAGCTCCATTCTCCATGCATCATAGCGGACGCGATGACGCAAACAAGTTGCCTGACAAACTATGTGTCAGCTTAATGATTCACCTTGTGCTGTGGAGACCTCGTGCTAAAAAACCCTCAGGGGAAACATAATTCATATTTCTGGGGCTTAAATCAATATTGTTACTTCAAAATTGTTATGGCTTTAAAACTGATTTAAATACTAAAAATAATGACATAAAAGCCATTGATTGATCGTTTACTTACTCTAATGTAGTTTCCAACCCATATTTTTTTTTTTCTATGTAACAGAACAAAAAGTTCAGAAACTTTTTATTTTATAAATATGATTCAATAATGCTATACAAAAAAATAAAATATCAGTTTTTACTAAAAAAAAAAAAGAAAAAAAAAAGAGAGATAGATCCATTTAGTTTGCGAAAATGTTTTGTAACAGTTTATCAAATTTACTAGCAATTTCTGAAAAAAAAAAAAAAATAGTTTCTACAACATATTTATTTAAAACATAAATGTAAATTTAGATTTTTAGAGCTGTCAAATGATTAATCACATCAAAAGTAAAGGTTTTTGTTTACATAATATATGTGTGTGTTTAGTGTATATTTATTATGTGTATATATACAATAAATACAAATAAAATCATGTCTATATATTAAATATATTTATATATAATATCAATTATTTGAATATAAATATGCGCATGTAAATAAGTGTAAACATGTTTTGAATAAATGCTGTATGTTATACGTACATAATAAATATATGCATATGTTATATAAACAAAATGTTTAATTTTCAGTGTGGCAGCACTCATTTTAATGCATCCTTGCAAAATTAAAAAAAAAAAATTCTCAACAAACAAAAAAAACTACCAACCCCATATACATGCATGTGTGTACACAAACATGCAAATACAATATATCAGAACTTCTCATTTGGGGTTCTGCAGCATACATTTAGAAACAAACAGTTTCTTCAAGTCTGTCTGGCATATGTTGTACGATGTTCAAAAACCAACAATTTGAACAGTAGTTCAAACAGATACATCAGTCGTTCGTCCTTATGGAGGAAATTCAAATCAATATTAATTCATTCCAGTTTGCTATTTATGCTCCATTTTACCTGCTGCCAGTGTAAAGTATGTCTTATTGATTGACTGTGTAATTACCCAACTCGCTTGCTTAATTTGTTGTTAATTTGCCACTGATGGCAATCACATTTGACTGGCGAGAAGCCTGGTGCTCAGCAGCTAGTGTTTATCCTCCATCTGGCTTCTGCGTCTCCGTGTGTGTGAGTGTGTGTGACTGAGAAATATGTCTAAGCAAAAGCCGTGGCACTAAAATAAGGTTTTAAAGCCTGGTCCATAAAGTCAGTAGCGTCTGCCAGAATTCATTGCTTCGGTTGGACGATCACTGAAGTGCTGCAGAATGCTGGAAGACGACATGGCAAGTGGGGCACGTTTAAGATAAAAAACTGTGTTATCCGTGGTTTGTCATTTAGGTTCTGACATGCAGGAAGTGTGATATACATCTTTGCTGCTTCAGAGCACATGCATGGCAATTTACACACAAGCGCTTTCTTTATTGGCTTTCAGCATCAGATGTAGCACGGCTCACGTACATATTATGCATACTGATTTCGTCCATACGTATGTATTCCATTACGATTGCATTTTATTCGTTTTGTAAATAACCTGTTGTCTGTGTTGTCTGCTATAACTTTCGGTTATGTTTTCTCTCTCTCTTTCCACTTGCTAATTTAGTCATGTTTTTGACATGCTAATCATAAATATTTTGTAAATGAGTCTCATTTAGATATTTCAACACCCCCTTAGGCAAGAGCATATTTTCTAGAAAAATAAAAAGAGAGAATATTCTCTGCAGTGAAGAGGCGTTAAAAACATGTATTCCCCAGACTCAAGTCCCACTTTAAGAGATGTTCTGGCCATTAAACAAAAAGGGTTTATTTACTGTAATTTGTCTTTCTATTCTTTCTTGAAAATTGTTACTTGTTGAAAATTGTTATATCTATGTTTGTAGAGAAGTAGTAAGAACCAAACAATTATTCGGTATATATAAATATGATATAATATGGTTATTTTGTAGATACTGAATATTGTAAATGAAAAATTTTAATTTTGTAATGAAAAAAAATTAACATATATATATATATATATATAAAGTATATATTCAATATATATATATATATATATGTGTGTGTGTGTGTGTGTGTGTGTGTGTAAATTTTTATTAAAAATTAATTTCAGATTTTTTAAAAGAATGCATTCTCAGTTTGATCAGTACAATGAATTCATATAATGAAACACTACTTTAGGGTTATGCAAATTATAAAAATAAATATATTTTTTTTATTATTACACACAAAAAATAAAAATTAAAAAAAATTAAAAAACAACTAAATAAATAATGTTTACTTAAAGTAGTCAAAATATAAATATAAGTGTTCAAACTGTAAAATTGCTTTGTAACAAGTTATAAATACATTAGAAAAGAATGTGCATTTGAATGAATAATTATGTCAAATTTTTGCATTTGTATGTTTTCAAAAAACTTCATTCCGTAACTGTTTCGGGGTCTAAAAAAGGACAAAACCTCCCCATATCATAGGGAATACCAAGACCACATACATACAAACACAAACACAGATGTAAATAAAGTCAAAATCCTCCCATCCTTTCACTTCCCTTTCCTAAACCTACTGTGCACATCAAGACCTTGGGCAATCAATGAGAGAAAAGTGTAAGCGGTGATGGTGATGTTACCGCCATTCAGCGCTTAAATCTGAGAAAAAGGTCTAAAGTGAGGAAGCCATATGAGCTCTCAGTGAAAGGCAGGAAACTGGGCCTTTGATCGTCACCTGGCACATCAGTGCCTCCTCCCCAGGGGGCCGCCCATCGCCCGTACACACACATCTGACAGGTGGGGAGCGGCTCCATACGCTCGCTGTGAGGGGCTCCGTTCAGCCAACAACAAACCCCGCAGCACACAGTGCTCTTTTATTAGAGGAGTTCAGCTCTGAGTAATGTATTCCACACTTGGTATGTGGTATGAGGTTACAGGTGAAATACGAAATGAGGCCGCATCTCTGATGCATGTGTGTAACATGGAGCCAACTCATTATCAGTGCATTAGAGCTGCATCTGATGTGACGATTTGCATGGGAACACCTGACACGTCTCTGTTGCTGAGCTCGCCGTGCGTCATGCCGTCTGTTCAGCAAAGGAAAGAAAGACAGAATGAAAAACAGAGTCGCTTCTCTCAATATTGACTTATTAATTTTAGCATATTCAGTACCCAATGCCATTTCAAATAAGAATAAGTCCCTGTGTTCACGATGGTGCTGATGAAAACAAGGTTGAGGGATTTCCTCTGGGGATGTTTGTCTTTCATATCTCTCTCTGCTTTCTGAGTGGATCAGATTGCTAAGCCAAAGACATAAGCACTATTCTAAGGGGAATTGTTTCTCAAGGTGACGTCTGTGAAATAATATTTGCATGGCCAAGGGCTCAACAATGGAATTTTTTTGGGTTTTTTTTGCCGGTCCTACTGGGCCATAAGTTCACATTTTTGCTTTGCACTTCATTTTAGTTGGCCTTAACCACAAATTTTTTTTTTACAACATTTTTGAGAAGTGTCTGAAAAACATATTTCAGCTGTTTACACTACAAAAAGCAAGTTAAAGCACACACATCATCTCAAACGCGTGCTTGACCAAAAAAACGACTGTTTTCACTGCAGCATATATATATCTATATATATGTCTATATATTAGTGGTGGGCTGTTATCGGCGTTAACGCACTGCGTTCTAAAAAAGAAATTGCACGATAAAAAAATTATCGCCGTTAATCTATTCACGAAGTTGGGTTTGGAGCTGGGTATATACTAGTACTAGTGTATATATATATATACTAGTTTTCTAAACTACTGTACGTGCAAGCTTCAATTCTTATCACCTGTCTTCCGTGATTTCCATGTACCATTTCGGACGGGACTAACACCTCCGTGTTTCATACAGAGGTGAGAGGGTCTGTTTTGTACATCTGGGCGTCACAGAGATCACGCGCGCATTGCTATAGTCATTCAGATTGATTACAATTAGTATAATCACAAATACCACGGTGAAGCTAGATGGCTAGTATAGCAAAACCATGTTAGTGTGTGGTAACTTTAGTTAAACTATTATGTTTTTTATTTGTAGTAAACACATGTTTAATTTTGATCATTAAAACATATGTAACCGAGTTCAGAAACAAACGTGAGTAATCTTACCTGATACCGATATTACGATAGCCAGTCTTAACAGTTTACGTTAACTGGCTCTTTATTTGTATTTATTTTATATATCAAAATATATTAAACGTGCATGCGGTAATGGGATCTACGGCATATCACGTTGGCTAAAACACACAAAGAAGGGCGTTGTGAAAAATAAAATCATAGACACAGAGGTTGACAAAAACAAAATGACAATTTTGAAGTTTTCCAGTAGCTCAAACAGTAGAATATGGTTCTAGCAATGTTAACCATAAATATTAGTACATATAAAACCTGCAAAATGTCAAACACCTGCTCAAAAGCATGGTAAAACTACTACATTTGTATCCCTTTTGAAATTTTAAGGCTCCAGTCCTCAACTGCACAGGCCACTACTTTCTTCAAAACCATCTCCTTTTCCACGAATAACACTTAGGTAAGCAAACGACAGATTTGATTATTTTTTATTAGAGTTATTGATGTAAAACAGAGCTGACATCCATTGAGAGCGAGTAGTGAATCAGGCATCCGCAGGCTGACTCTAACAGAGAAGCCAGCGCTCAGTTTGAACATTGATGTTAGTTAAGTGAGGGCAGCCGTGGCGTGACTAACAGCTCAATCTCCCTGACTCAAGGTGCAGAGAATTTCTGTACCAGAGATCTTTCACTGATGTGATGGAAGCCCAGACAGCTCTGAGATATCAAGCCTCCATCATCTGAGGGAGATGAGCTGCTCCAGCAGCCTTTGAAGTGACAAACATGCTGGCGTGCTCCTCAAACACATCATCTGAGCATGTGCTACTTTAGCAAATGTACACCGTTAACAGCTAGCAACATGTTTCTGACACGTTCTCCGCGAGCTGGGTAGAGTATCAAGTGGCAGTTTTGTTACCACATCAAGATTAGTGGTCCTCATCGGCGGTTGAAACCCACAGCGTTTCCAACAAAATGACCCGTCTACCGGCTAAAATGGAAATCAAATCATTCTGGCAGCCATTACGGAGCAACCTATGAGGTTCACAGATGCTAATGCGAAGGGAAGTGGAGTTAGTAAGTGCTGTTTATCACTTTAAAATATTACCCTGTCCTTTCACTGCATGAACGGCGCAATTACCGGCTCAGTGGGGTGTTGTGCGGAAGAAGGAATGCTGGGATCCAATATATGGCGATGGTGACGCAGCTTCTGGTTTTCGGCTGAACTGAATAGGATTTCAGTGAGAAAATAGCTTCTGTAAATCACAGGGAAAAGGCCAAGTAGACCATCAAATAAGAAGAAGATAGGTGATTTGATTAATTGCTTTAATCCAGGAGAGATTACTGCTGTCTGTGAGCAATGTTGTCAAAGATCTCCAAATTTCTTAAAAGGCTATAAACAACCAGATTGCACCAACAAAAGATGTTTTGGACATTTATAAATGTAGTGTGAACCATTGAATACAGCTATAAAAACAAATAAATAATATTAATAATATGATTGCACTTCATTTATTCAGTTTTGATTTGAAGTAAAATAAGCAAATTACTAAAGTAACCTCTATAATACTAAAAAAAGTAAATGCTGTGCACCACTTATGTGGACCCCTGATTATGAAGTACCTGAAATGTAGGCCCTAAATATCATAGTATATGATTGAAGATAATCATGGTTGTCATGGCAATTATGGTTCATATTAGACATGCAAATGTATCGTTAACGTATACAGTATGTTATTGTTACGTCTTGTAATGCTGTGAGGAAAGGTTTGTGTTTTTTCTATTGGTTTTTGTTCTCACTGCCAGAGTCTGGGATTGGATGACTGCTGGATCGATCACCTATTATTGCGAGGACAACGCCCACTTCTGAACCAATCCGCTACGCCTGCCTGCTTTAAGGATTCGGAAGTGACGCAAAACAGCTCTCATTTGTTTGTCATGCTGTCCACCGGGTTTGGAATTGTTATTATTGACTGACTTTAATTTCTTACATGTTGTATCTCTTACTCCGACTCGTTACCCGATTGAGCTGTGATTCGATTTTCGCTCTTTTTAAAGAGTTGGCAACAGGAATCATCTTTGACTCATAGGCTGCGTCCAAAATCGCATACTTCTTAAGTAGGTACTACATTTAAAACTGAACGTACAACCCGACTGTTACGTTCTATACAGTATGAATGGGGGTAGTATGAATGGAACTCGGACGTACTACATCCACCATATTGATGTTGTCACGTGTCATGCATCGTCACAACGGCGCGACAATTTAAACTTTCAATAAGTCATCCGTTTATTTAGATTGTGTTAAACAAGTGTACTTTAATCACAATGAACAACGTTTTCTTCCTGAGGTGCTTACACTTAAAATGAGCCGCATCTACACTTTCTGCCATTTTTAGAATATGACGCCTCCTCTCCCGGAGCCTCATGGGATAGGAAAGTGTTCATGGTATGCCTACTATAGAATTCAGCCAGAAGCAGTCGGTCATCCGGGTACTTCTCGCTTACTGGATTTCGGATACTATGAATTCGGACATACTACTCGCCTCGCATACTGTTTTTCACATACTATATAGTAGGCAAGTAAGCGATTTCGGACGCAGCCGTAGTCTTAGTGACAATGATTAGCTGGATCAGGTGTGTTTGATTAGGGTTGCAGATAAACTAAGGGAGGTGGCCTGGAAGGGCCAAGTTTGCCCACCCCTGTTCTATGGGATTACAATTACAAATAAATAAATTGTTTCAAACTAAGCTAACAGGCTAGAGGATTGCTGAGCGATCAAATATTTAATTTCAGAATATATATATTTGTTTATTTACCATAACAACTAAAATCAAGTTCTTGTTCCAATGTAGCACCTACTCAGATGGTAGCCTGTGTTTTCAGCTAGTGTTTGGAATTATTTAAGGAAAATAAGGAAAGGAAAATAAGTGTATGCCAAATACAGAGTAGAAATAAAATGTACTAGATATTTAAAGAAATTAGCATATTTCATACATAAATATTCTTTTTATAAGTTAAAGGAAAGAAGGTCTCAACTACAAATCAACGTCATCCTAATTTCTAGGCATGAACCTGTTGGAAAAAACTATAATTTCAAAACAGTGGCTTACAATCTTGAGGAAAAAAAAAAGTTTTCTGTTAAGAAAATCACGTCAACTACATCTTGTGAATCAGAAGGAAAAGAACTGTTGGGGGATTTTTGCATTCGGCTGGTTGTCACAAGAGGGGTAGTAAAAAAGTGTGATATTCACTACCAGCTTGATAAGCTTATGTTGTGGCAAAACCTCCAAAGGATGTGACATTTTCACAGACAGAATTCAAAGCTAATATTCCTTTATTAATATGCTTGGAAGCAGCTGAAACTAAATGGAGATAGCCACAGTGCAGAACATTTAAAATGTCTTTTTAAAAAGCAAACATTTAATGTTCAGCAGTAGGACAATATCAGGACAACAGATAAACACAAATCCACTACACATAGCAAATGTACTGAAGTTAAAATACTGCAAAACATGTGCTTAAAAAACGCATTGGTTCACAGGTTAATTTCGCAGTTTTATAAGTTATGTGTGAGTGTGAACAGGTGTGATGGCACCAGCCCTCAAGCTGAGATCAGGGTGTCGTTCTGCCTGTGAGCAGATCAGCAGTCTTACAAAAGTTCATGCAAACTTTATTGTACGACCAACAGCTCTAAAAGTACAGTAATTCTATGAGCAAAATCATCATAAAAAGCATGCACCCTTTAATGCAATCCAAACTAGCTTCTCATAATGCAGTGCTAAATGGATAAATAGCCAGTGCATCACATCCGAAGAGAATTTAGTCTGCTTTCCAAACAGCAACCCCTTTGTTCTGTTGTGTGTGTGATTAGGCCTCTGTCACATATCCCTTGTGCTACAAGTGAAATATGAATTAAATTATCTCCAAAAGAGAGAGAAAGCGAGAGAGTAATAAGAACACATTTGTGGCATCATTTCAGGGCACACGGAATAAGATTTGGTCTCCAGACTCTCCCGGCCCCGGTGATGCACGCTTCCAGAATGGACACAGCTGAGGTCAGTGAGCCGGGAGGAGGGGGCCACTAATGCACACTTTGGATTTATTGTTTTAATTAAGTGCTACGGCATTTCATCATAAACTGTTTATGGACATAAGTCCACCGGTGCGAGGGGAGGTAGCGGGGGGAGGAAAACAGCTTGTTTTGTTTGAAAACCATTTCAGTTCTCTGTTCTCCATAGCAGCTGTCAAAGTGTTTCATATCTTTGATACATTAAGTATGTTTTGACATGAATCATAGATGACTAACGCACTTATTGCCACAGGTCAGATGTGGCATTGCACAGCCCCCCGCAATCCTCCAACCACAAATCCTTTCGAATGACTCCAGGTTGTTGTGTTTATTTGTCCGACTCGTCTGTATGTTTTCCAGATGACATGCGTGCTGGAGAGTAGATATTGACGGCAGCCTAAATGTGACAGTTGTGTTTGCTGGATGACGTGCCAGGAAATACAAGTTGTTCTCGCGGCTCCTGGCCAAATTCACCAAAGAGCTGTGATGGAGTAAAGAAATAGCATTGATGTATGATTAAGTGTTTTGAAATGATGTGTGCTGGGAGGAGGGGGATTTGGGGTGGTGGGGGGGAATATATGGGCCTACTCAATCTATGCGAACTGAGCTACAGTAAATAAACACGCAAGTCGTTCGCAGTGCATTATGCATTTAAATCGAGCGGCGTAAGGGCTGCTATCAGTGCTTGAGCCCTCTTGTCTGTGTGTTGTGGGTAAATGTAACGCCCCGCCTCGCACCGGCACCGCAGCACTTGGTCAAATGGCACATCTGTCTTGTTCTTTGTGATTTCATTAGCTCTAATATCTGCACTTCCTATTACCCCAGCTGCCTCTCATTCAAAGGCACACAGGCTCGCTTCTCTAATGCAGAGTGACACGCGATATACTTTCACTCACACATTACGCGTTAGCCCGGAGCAAGGCCGCCCGCTCCTTTGAAAATGTTGGAATTAGGTTATTTCTATTGAAGTATTAAAGCAATTCTTCAGTTTAAGCTATTATTTCATAACTTTTTTTTTCTCTCTCTTTCCCTGTGTGTGTGTGTGTGAGTGTGTGTTTTTTTCAGGCTGCGAGTGTGATTGAGAGGGAAACAGAGATTAGGGTTCCCATAACCTTCTTATTATCCTCTCTGCCCAAACAGAGCTCTGAGACTGATGTAGTATGAGAGGATGACATGATTATAAGACAACAATCTGTTTCATTTCTCTAATATCTCAACAACACCAGTCCGAAGGCAAAAGATTCTGTGCTGTGATTTTATCCTTTTCATAATGTAGTAAAGGTGATGGACAGTTTATTCTTATTGGTTCACTAACACGTACAAATAAAGTGCCATGGTATTACCATGTGAAATATGGTACCATAGTAATAACCGTAATAATACCATGGTATTCTTTTTAGTGTGATAGAGTATCATCTAAATCAAAATCACAGAACCATAGACTATAAATGATTCAGTACAATGGTAGGTATAATATATTACCTCAAGAAATATATCCGATAACATTCCCATTTAACTGTAAGACGGTTGCCTGACTGCCACAGGCTTTTAAGACCCCTCGAAAAAATATGTGTGTGAGTACATGCATACATACATTTTGATGTATATATGGAGTTTTACACTATATCTACTAGTTTATATGTTAATATAAATCATTTTTGCTACCATACAGGTGTAATTACATTATGTACCAGCAGGGGCTAACTAGTCCATGTTAACCAAAACCTTGATGTTTTGGATGTAATATATCTCAGGATTTAGTACGTGAACTGCATGGGGTTATTACGTATATTTTATATGTAACATATTAATTTAAAATAAAAACAAATCTTAAAATAAAGTAAAAATATTCAATGTTTGATTTTTTTACTGTTATTCGTCCTCAGATAACTAACCAAACATGCAAGTGTGCTATTATTAAAATAAAATAAAAAATACTGAAAATGATTTAATATCATTACATTCAATGGATGTTTGATTATATCAGTGGAATGGGAATTAGGGGAAAAAATGCGTGCCACTTCTTATGGCTTTATCATTGTTTTACCTCCTTTTGTATATAATGTTAACAATTATTTTAAGTGTTGCTGGTGGGTATTTCATTATTTGCTCTAAAAAGTCATCTACACGGAGTGATATCTCTGAGATTTAGTCTCTATTTTAATGTTTAAATTGTGTATATGTCAGTTTGTGAAATGATGTTTGAGTCTTTTATTTGTGTGCACAATGGATGTTTCTGTTCAGATTTAAGAGAATGATGTGGATAAGTCCCCTAAGGATCCAGTGATCCAAACTCTGTCTCATGGTATCACTCACTCCATCCCAGCTGACACAAACAGCGCATCACTCAACTGCTGTTCATGTCATGTCAAAACTACTTACTACTACTACAACAGCAGTGCCTGTCTCCCCTTCTGTCACCCTACCACCATCGTCACATCTCCACAAATCCACAGTGGCATTGCCTTCCCGCTGAGGGCTGCTCTCCCTGCCACTCACCGCTTCAGACGACAGGTTTACTTCAGGTTTACCTCCATTCATCTCACCTAGATTCTTCAGATTCAACCAGTAGAAAAAAGCATGCTTGTAGTCAAAATGTCAAAACTCACTTTATCGTCGGAAGCTGTAATTCTGAAAGTGTCCAGTGTGTGGCGATATAGGTCTACGAGTGCGGCATCAGCTTTTGCTCTGTCCAGCCATGACAAGCCTAGTTTGGGATTCATTTATCTCCTCTTTGGTCCAAACACAAGAACACCTCTGTATTTAGTTCAGCGTTACTCGCACAATAACACATAGTATTTGTGTGCCACGAGAGGTCAAAGGAAGACAAAGCTATATTGTTTTCTCTCTCTCTCTCTTTTTTTTTGGTTTTCTTATTTTCTGTTTTTCCCGTGGTAAATTGATGTGATCCATCTGACCATGTGACTCCTGGAGCACACTCCCCGTGTGACCACTGAGGGCTAGAATTGCATTGTGGGTCTTTAGGCAATAAGGGACAATGTATGTCTTCCATTTTGCCTAGGAGAACAAACAAAACGTCAAACCTTACCCCCTCCTTTTCTCATTTTTTTTTTCTCTCTCCCATACCTGCACTCTAAAATATGTCCTAGTCAGTTGGGGAAATGTCGGTTTGCGTACCGGTCTTGGTTGAGAAAACATTTTCAGCTCACCGCTGGTCCCTCTGACTCCATTATTCAGCCTCCCTGTAAGATTTCCTTTTCTACAGCAGCTATAACAAGTGTGTTTGGATTGCCTCTACTTGGCTTTCACGCTCTGTCTCTTGTAGGGTAGGCTACACAATATGGATTTGCTTCTATTCGAAAGCATACAGGTTTGCTTGCATAGAAACTCTTAATAAAACGAAGATTATTGGAGCACATTTTACAAGAAAATGTTTGTAATCATTTGTGAATATATACCTGTACATTCTTTTAATTTTTAGTCAAATGAGATCTAAAAGAGAACAAAAATATTTCTGCACATGGAGAAAAAAATTGCAAAAACATATCAATTCTCTGCTTTTCATGTGTTTATTTCCATCCTTAGTGCCTAATTCTCACAGTTACATAGCCATGTTACAGTTTGATTTGATTGTTCAGGCATAAACCGCCATATATTTCTTTAGGTGGTAAAATTAATTACTTATTGATCTGTACTGTGTTGGACGAAATGAAATAAATAAAGGAATGAATGAAGGAATAAATAGCGCTGAGTCTCTGCACAGGTGTCTGTAATAATACTTGCATTCATGGCATTATGCTTAGCACTTTCTATTCCTCAGCAGTCATTAATATGGAGCTTAAGGGAGTGTGTAGCCAGCGGGTTTGCTGGCTGACCCAAGCTTGAGTTCAACTGAAAGCGTGTTAGTGACAAATTGTAACCATATGCCATACAGCCACAGGGCTCTGGCCACAGTTGGCCTCTAACGACCGATCTTGGACCAGGTTTTGGTGTAGGGTCTCCTGTAATCTTAATCAATATGGAAGAAAAGCACTTAAACTGGCCAGGGATCTGCTGACATGAACACAAAGTGCTCATTGGTTTTTTTTTTTTTTTTAGACCCCCAAAGGTCTCGGGCTTTTAGTGGAGGGATGTTTAGGCTAAAAACATTTAGAAGGATACTCTATACTGTACAGTGAAAAGCATTGGGAATTGACCGTGACAGATCTGAATCTAAATGAACTCAATTAGCTCTCACTTTCACATGCAAATACTCGCAAATAAGGACATTTGTGAAAAGCACAGCTTTTCTTCTGTAATGAATGCAGGTGTGTAATGGGGACTGTGACCGGGACAATGCTGCAAAAAGTTGTACGCTAATTGAACATTTCTTGTGAATCTCCTTAAATACATATCATTAACACATCAAAACAAGTCTGGCCAGCTAATAAACATTTATTTATAGCAAATTATAGCCTAATGTATCAAGCTAACAACATGCAGCAACTAAGATTTATACACAACATTCCCGACGTTTATTACATTTACTTAAGCTACTTTTTTTTTGTACAAACCTGATCTTTTTTATAGATTACACTTTATGATAAAATATGTTGCATTTACAACATTCTGTGTGTTTTTGTTTTTATGATTTATGATCTCTATAAAATGTGTTTATTAGACTGGTGGATGTAATTAAATGGTGGAGTTTTAAGTGCAATATTCACCTAATGTAACGAAATAATGTGTGAAGATATGGGCTTGTAAAACGGGAGTTATGACACAAGTCAAGATGTCAGTGTTTTCTCTGTGATAAATCCGTCGGTTAAATAGGTGTCTGGACATCCAAAACGACGCAGCCTTTGTACTCCTTAACAGACAGGCAACCATTAGATGCACTTTTGTTGTTTATTATCAGCATCACTGAGATGCAAACATTTTAAAATGCTGCTGCAAAATGGTAATGCTTATGTAGTAGCTTTGGAACAGTACACACACACAGTGTTTTATATGTGTGTATATATATATATATATATATATATACATAGATTTATATTCTTTAAAATTTTTTCAAAGGACAAATTATTTTTCAGCACATAGTGTCACATAATGATGATATGACATATGATATGATATATGCTGATTAAGTGCTCAAGAAACATTTCTATATCATTAAAGTTCTTCATATTTATTTATTTAGTTTTATTTACTTTTTTTCAGGGTTCTTTGATGGACATGCTTGAAGTAGAATGTCAATTTTGATAGATTTAATTCATCCTTGCGTATTAAATGTGTGTATTGCCCTCTATAATGTAAGCCTACTGTATCTACAGCAGATGCGTTACAGTCAAACGTAATATGCTCACTGCGTAGAGTATCTGATCTGAGTCTTGCCGCTTTATTCACTTTAAACAGGTTCTGTTGTTTTGGGTAAGGAGCACAGCGTGTCTCAGGTCCCACACAAACAGATGTTTACTCTGTAAAATCTCAAAGCCAATACTGCGGGTTGTCAAGGCCAGATATATTTATGGACAAGGGCGGCACGCAATCTCGAAGCCTTTGTCCACAAGTGAAGAAAATATGGTTTCAGTTGGTGCTTTCTGGCACCTACCGAAAGTAATGATTGATTATAGGCAGAGAGAGCCCTCTGTACTAATTTCATCATTGCTGACAAAATAAATAAATAAAAGAAAAAAAGGCCACATAAAATGTTGTTTTCCAGTGTCTATCTTGTTGGGTTATTTTCTCTATTTCTTTATTTTGTGAGAGTGTCAGGGAAAATTAATGTAATTAACTCACCCTGAGGCAGAGTGTTGCACTTGAAGTTTGTCACCCTGAAATTCTGTTATCTTGGAATGAAGGAGAAAAACACAATCCCCCTCTCTGCTGTTATTTTTTTCCCTCTCATATTGAATTTTTGCTCGGTGCTTGAATCTCTTGAAGAGGCACCGATGTCGCTGTCAGAGCTTCTGCTCTCATTTGGGCTGGAGAAGGCGACGTGTGCGTCAGCTCTGCTGAAATCACCACTAATACGTCTTAATGAGTTACGCTGACTGTCGCTCATGATTTGCAGTAAATATTTTCAGTGCTATTTCGTCCTTTGCTTAACATCTTTCTGGCGGAAGGAATCAAACAAACCATAAGTATCATCGCCACATGAACCAAAGTTATTTTGGGTGACCAGCGGAGAAGAGATTCATCTGGAAATGCACTCTTGATGTTTGTCAAATGATCAGGAACTAGTCCTCCGTATATCATCGTAAAGCACAGACCTGTCCTGCAGCAACCTCTGATGTGACAAAACAAAGTGTTGAACATACCAACGTTGTCTGTAAATATTTAAACTTCACAAAGCATATTTTACTTTGAAGGTACCAGGCGCACAACTATATGACAAATGATTGCACACTGCATAACGTTGCTGTAGCGCATTAGTGCAAATGGAGATGCAAACCTGGAATCAAACTCAGCAGGAAGGTTGATCTTTAGGAACCGGATTGAATACATTATATTCAGGACTTCGTTGTAAGTGCTGCCAAACAGTGTCAGGAGGAAATTTAAAAAATTGTGAGGCAGCTGGATTTCTGTCATGATGGCTAGCTGGAATGCACTCCAACTCCTTCCCAGACTGTTATGTTAGTGCTAACTCTATCTGTTTTTCTCTGTCTTGATGTAAGGACTCTTATTGTGACTCTTATTGTCTTATTGTGTTATTGTTCTGTCTTGAGCCAATGCACCAAAGGACTGCCTCCCTATAAACTTCAACCTTTGTGAATTTTGAGCTAACGTCTTCAGCCACCACGGATGCCAATCCTGTAATCCCAGCATCGTGGATTCATGAAGATCCTAGAGCATTCCAAGGCTGTCAGAGGTTAGTGTCCAGCCTAGCAGACCCTCCATTAAGGTCAGTGAGTGCAGCTGGTCTCCCAATAGCAGCGGCACAGGCCATGTCAGAGACTCTTCCCCTCTCCTCTGTGCTCCCGGTAATGGCAGTCGCCATTCTGAGCATGTGGGCTGTACAACGTGCCCCAGAGACCTCACCTACCCCATCTACCTATGAGTCTGCACCTTAAACTTTACTTGTCCATGAGTCTGTCCCAGAACCGCTAGAGATCCTTCGGAGGTTCTGCTGGTGGCTGCACGACTTCCAGAGGTGTTGGCTTGTGCCATAGACCCTCAGAAGGTTTTTCCGGTAGCTACACTTCCTCCAGAGAGATTGGCTCAGGACGTAGATTCTCCGGATGTTCCACCAGTGACTGCACAACCCCCAGGGCCATTGGTTTGCCCCACAGACCCACTGAAAGCCAACAAACTTTTATCCATCCATGTCAAGGCTATAGAGGCCGCCTCTGAATCCCTGTCATGCAGAGAGGCCATAGAATCCCCGTCATGCCCTGCCATGGCCAGAAGGGCCGTTATTGATCCCTCGCCTCACCTTACTATGGCTATGGAAGCTGCCCATGAGTTCTTCTCATGCCTGGTCACAGCCACAGAGGCTGTAGAACTCTTGTGTAGAGCCCTCTTGCCCTGTCCTGTCTCAGCTAAGGATGCCATCTATGAACTCTTGCCCTGTCTTGCCTTGGCTATGGAAGCCGCCTTTGAATCTTCGTCTGACCCAACAACGGCCATGAAGGCTGTCTGTGAAACCTCTGTGAAACTGTGAATTCTTGCCCTGTCCTGCCTCAGCTAATGAGGACATCCCTTTCTCACCTAAGCTATGGAGGCCAGCTATGGACTCTCATCCTACCCTGTCAGCTGTAGAGGAAATCTATGAACTCTCGTCCTGCGGATAAAGCCTCATCGGAGGTCGCTGTTCACCTCGAAATGTTCTCTGTTGCAGTTATGCCAGGCTTGCCTTGGCTCTCTGCCCCGTCTGTTCTACCCTGGGGAATCCAGCAGCGCCACCCTGGAGGGTTGCCGTTCCATCTGCACCACCCTGGAAGGTTGCTGCTCCATCTGCATTGCCTGCTACAGCCTGCTCCGCTGTTGCTCCTGGCGCTGCCAGGATTGTCGTGGCTCCCTGCTACACTACTACTGCTCCGCAACCTAGATAATCCACTGCTACACCGTCTGCCACTGCTCCATGGACCAGGCCCACCAATGCTTTGTGATTCTATCCCTGCTCCCCTACATGGACCTGGCCCTCCATCCTTCCCCGATTTTGCTGCCGCTCTGCCTCCCTTCTGGACTCTACCTCGTTCCCAATTAGGAGCATCTGGAAGCTGCTCCTTAGGAGAGGGGCTATGTCATGATGGCCAGCTGGAGTGCACTCCAACTCCATCAGAGGGCACACCCCAGACTGTTTTGTTAGTGCTACCCCTTTCTGTGTTTCTCTGTCTTGGTGTAAGGACTCTTATTGTGAAATGCTTGTTACCCATTGTCTCTGTGCTCACCTGTCCCTCAGCTCCCATTAGTAACCCTGACAATTCATTGGCTCCTCCCCCTTGTTAACAAGTTGCCTCACCTTTAATAACTGTCTGTGTTTGTAGCCTAGCTGCTGAGTATTGTGAGTTAATCTCCTACAAAGCATTTGCCCTAGTTATTGTTCGTCTTGTTTTCTGTGTGGTTTCACTGTGCATCCTCCTGATATTGGGTTTACTGCTCTTTCGTGCCCCTTTTGTTTCTGTTTGCTCCTTGATCAACCCTGCTATCCTACTGGAGTTTCCTTGTGCTCTGCCTCCATCATACCTGTTTGCCACTGTTTTTGACCCTGCCTGTTCTGACCACAGTTTTAAAATAAAAGCTTGCATTTGGATCCGTACGCCCCATCTCCATCAATTACAATCTCTGTGTTGTACATGTAGCAGTGACCTTGTTCCTCTGCTTTTGTGTTCAAGTCCATTAGTCTGAGTCAACCGCCATTCACTGTAACCCTAAACCAGGGGTGGCCAACTCCGGTCCTGGATAGCCGCAGCCCTGCAGAGTTCAGCTCCAACCCTAATTAAAACTCACCTGTCTGTAGCTTCCAAGTAACTGTTCAGAC
>JAUMHQ010000022.1:1085884-1099846 GCA_032361165.1 Enteromius paludinosus | reverse complement strand
TTATTGTGCACTGTCAGCGTCACAACTTTGCAGATAGTTTATGTTCACATACAGCTACATGACACACTGCATGAACGTGAACATGTTTGAAAAAGCATAATAGGGGCACTTTAAAGTATAATACAATAATATAGTATAGTATAATATGACATATATATTATATAAACTTTCCAGAACTTAAGGTCACTGAACACAAAACGTACAAACATCATGAAAGTGAAAGGTTGACTTATACATAAATATATTAAATGTCATAATATAATATAATATAATATAATAAAATACACATTTCAAGTACTAAGCAAACTAAGAAAACATCTAGTTACTCTGAATAGGCGCATACTATAAAGAACACACACACACACACACACACACACACAAAGAGGAAGTACAGTTTTGAAACACATAAATACCCTTGAATTTCTGAATTAAAATTGATTTTTATGTTCTTTCCAGGCAGTCAAAATGACAAGGTTGTATTACAGTCCCGAAATGATGTAAAAGCCTGAAATGTCTTTTTAAAAAGTGGCTATTTACAGGTTTGGCATAATGTTTATTATTATTAATATTTCTTAAATAGAAAAAAGTGGCACTTAATAGGTTGTGCTGATATCAAAATGAGCGAAGCATGGTGAGAGAAAGAAAAAGAGAAACTCAGGTTGGTCCAGCACAATACCACGGTGCTGCCGGGTCGTGAAAAATATGCTTTATAAAAAAATCAGCATGTGTGTCTGAGTATTTCTCCTCTTAGCATTGTTCTGGAAGAAATGAGTCAAATAGCTTGGTGTTATGCAGGATACAAACAGAAGGACAAGGCGAACAAAAGATTCATATTTAGGGATAATTTGAAATAAAATACAAATAATATTGTGGAGCTCTCCACACAGTATGGCACAAAGCGAGGCGAGCGAGGGAAATGAACGTACAGTATGCCAGCTACCTACAGCCTTATTGTTTACTGTGTCTGAAATTGAACACTATCAGGTTCAAGCAAAAGGTCTATTTCAGCTTTGTGTGTACAAATGTGAGAACGGCGTGCTTTCTATTATAGCTTTTCCTTTTTGGCTTTGTTATTTTGATTTTGCTCAAAGCAACATCTATCGGGCAAAAATGGGGAATTGGTCTTCTGTGTGGGAATGAGAATGAAGACTAAGGTGCCGGAAACGAAAAGTGAATGTTCCATCTACCTCTCTGCTGCTTTCATATAGAGTACCACACAATCAATAACAAAGAACAGAAAAAAAAACCCAAAACAAAATATCATTCTTCAAAGTATGGCTCATTCTCTTTGAACATTGACGACACTGGGCTGAGAAGAAGTTTGATACGGCTCATGAATGAATCATCACACGCTTAGATGTGACCATAGTAGCAGATGTAATGTGATGTTATCTCATCTTTTTAAGGAAAACGCAGTGCTTCCTCCGATTGAAATTGATCAACTTATCAACAATAAACAGTTACCCCAGTAGGAGCATGTGACTTTCAATAACAGAACAAAAATGCAAACAAAAGAAGCAGATCGATTTATGGTTAACATGTTTACGTTTTTGTGCGCGTTAAATCTTTTGTCATGGAAAATCGAGGCTATCTAAATGCAAACGACGACTCGCGAGCCTTTTATGTGCAATCTTTTGTCGAGCAAACCACACTTCAGACTTTAATTTGCATTTAGGGGGAAAAATGAAGTAACCATAATCAAACTAAAATTGTTTATTCCAATTTGCTTTTTTGAATCAAGGCATTTAGAGGCATGTAATGGATTCTGTTGTTTTGCTTCATTTTTTATTAGACAGTCGTCTTGCCTCTACATCCAATGGCAGTAATTCAACTCTCTCTCATTTGTCACAGTGGGGCGATTTTTCTCCGGAAAACATCATTACATTAGGCGTTTATCTCTACAAACAGGGGAATTTATTAGCTTGAAAATGAAAATGACTGCAAGATATTTGTGCTCAGAACATACAGGAAATCCAAAGAATCTGGAAACTGTTTACAATTAAAAGTAGCTTCAATTATGATTATCATAAATTGTGTACATGTCTCAAATGCTAATGGGTGTGTGATGTGTGCTGGGGTGTAAAGGGGGTTACGCACCAGCTGCACTGAATTATACTCTGTCACCTCAGTTCTTGATACTATAGGAAGGAGTCAATGAGTGCTACACAAATGGCAAGCAAACTAAATGCAAATAGCCTATAGGCCTATTTATGGCAAAGTTCAGAGAGCTCGGAACAGCAAAGCTTTAGTAATTGCCTGCTAAAATGATTTAAACCAGCCTAAGATGGTTTATGCTGCTCCCTCCTGCTGGAAAAACATCAACAACAAAAACATGTAGTCTAAACTGGTTGGATGGTTTTAGCTGGTCTTCCAGGCTGGTCATACTGTAGGTGGTTTGCAGGCTGGTTTTAGAGGGGTTTTGACCACTTCTTTAGCTGTTCAAGCAGGAAGGCTAACTAACTAACAGTACCTATCGACCAAAACCAGCTTGGCTGAGCTAGAAGACCAGCTTAAACCAACAAAGAAGCTGTTTTCAGCATGGCCATCTTAGCCTATGGTACTAAAACATTCTAAAAGTTTGTTAAATTAAGATGCAATAAATCTAAGTGGGAAAAAAAAGAAGCAAGCTATTTCCCATCAAAGCGTGAGACTTCTGTTTAGCTGCTGTAGTACATAACCAACCTGATCTCACAGCAATTCGTACATATTTTACGAGGTACTCATACGATTTCTTCTAAATCGTCCTTATTTTACGAGTTGCCAAGTCGTATGAATTTGTACGAATGACCTAAACCTAACCCCGCCCCTAAACCTACCTGTCACGGGGTACGATCGCACGAGGGAGGTCGTGAGAAGGAGTACGAATTAAGACTATTTAGGGACCTCGTACGAATACGAAAGAATTGCAATAACTTGAACAGTGATGAAGTGCATTAACCAATAACCAAACCAACGTATTCATGATTATGATGAAATTGACCAATATGTATAAGTTTTTGACTGCTAAAAAAGACCAAATAATACATGCACATAAGCTAAAAGTTTTTTTTTTTAAAAAGTCTTCAAAAGAATGCTGTTAAAATATAAATCATTATGAAATGTTAATTAGCGCGTAAAATAATTATTACGTGCTGCCAAGCACAACCCAGGGGAAAGTATGTTACTGTTATCTTACTGTTCAGTAGCCTCTACTATAGATAAGACAGATTGTTTATCTGGGACGTGAGAATCTGTTGAGATTTGCAATCAATATCGTTGCCCATTTTCAAGAAAATCTTTCAGTTCTTAAAGGAACCAATCAAAGTTTGAATGCTCTATATATACTACACAGAGCTTTCAACAGCTGCGAGACGTATAAGCTCTCTCTCTGCTCTTTGAATGCGGTACAAGCCTGCCCTCTACAGAACAAAATACCACACTGCAGGCTCGTGCTTGCGAATACATTATCTGACCAGCAGATGTCAGCAGATACGAACAATTAATCTCTCCACGCTATCACCTCTTTTCTCCATTCCAATCGTATGATTAATAATTGTATAAAACACCTCACAAGAGAAGGGAATTAGGGTATTTGTGTTAGAATAACTGTCAGACGCAATAAGTAAATGATTGGCGTAAGAACGGGCATAATAAGCGTGACAGTGATGAATGCTATTGTCAACACTAATTTTCTTGCCCAGACATGAAATGTGAGCTCCTATTCTCTTACTTGAGGACTCATCAAACAAATCTTTGGCAAAAATGCATCGGAAAGTGCCATCTGTACAGCTCTTGCCAGCTCCTCTGTGGAAACACAGATAGAAGAGTTTCCAAACTTCCAAAAAGGCTACCCTGAGAAAAAAAGGTTAGGCTTAATTCTTTGTTTGTTTGTTTTAATTAAATGACTTTCCCACGTTTGCAATGTACCATCCAATATCATTATATTATAATTTTAATATGCAACAATCACGCTACTTTTTTTTAGTAACTATTTCTTTTAAATTAACAATGCATTATTAAGTTACTTTTTTAAACGAGTAATGCATTTGCTTTTCCATTCATTCACAGACGCTTCTCCAGTCCCTTGTTGAGAGAAATTGGAGGCACTGAGGCTTCATTTCACTTTCACTGTGAAAGAGCCAACAACAACACAATTGCTTTGTTTATTTATTATTAAAAAAAATAAATAAGCAAGCCCAGTCCAGGTTTCTTAAAGTAACGCAAACGTAAGATTATGCATTACTTTCCATGAAGATCAACTCAACTTTTTTTAACAGCAAGCATCAAAGTTCTTGATTTGGCTTAAACTGCAAAAGTAGAACAATTACATATTAATCCGCCAAAAATAAAAGAAACTGCTGTGCATGTGAACTGTCAATGTATTGGAGAGTTTTGATGGTTATTACCCCAGATCCGGATGACAGAAAGAATATATCAGCTTATTTTTCAGGCAGACGAAAATTCAGACACACCTATTAAATTCTCCGGTGTACAAAGAAACAATCACAATGGCACCGAAACCAAACAAAGAAGGTTACTATACCATGCAAGATGTCTCGAATGACAATGACACCCGCTTTTAATGACATGATTGCTCGTGGTGGTAATCTGATAGCCTTTGAGATCTTTACTAACAAAGTAACATTGTCCAGGAATTGCACTCAAATGATCCTACAGTGACGATAGCCAAAATGAAGAAGATGCAGATAATGAGGATGAACTATTTTGTTTCATTTCGAGTTCGGGTTGTTTCCCATACATTTATTTTATTTTGCCATTTTTACACTGCAAAAATGGTATCTAAAACAAAAATTCTTAAATTGATACTTTGAATATATGGCTCATGAATAATATAAATATTGTATATGGTGTAAAATATAATCTAAATGTGATAGTTTAGATCTGCCTTCCTCAGCTGCGGAAAGGCTCTTTTGTGTTTCAGGTATATTTCTTTTTGGATTTAAATATCATCATGCAAATGTGTAACGCATGAGGACATTAACAATAAAGCCAGTTCTCACTCAGACTAAAACAGTTAGCCAGCCTCCAAGCAAGGCATTAAATTGGATACGTTTGGATTATTATTGTTCTCTTAAAGTTCACCATGGACTCTTTTCTAAAGCTACAGTGAAAAGCGATTCCTCTTCATCCCTGCATGGATATAGAGAGCTAGATAAAGGAAACATCAGTGAACTGATCCGTGAGGGAGATCATTATTTTCAGAATGACAAAATGGGGCACCGCCTTTAGATCTACCTCGCTATTAAGGAAAATATTTATATTATCAAAGCGTGTCTTAAACGGCCCGTTAACCCTAAAAAATAATGTTGTTACAAATAAACCACACATTAGGGACTGATTGACCATTCACTTGAGTTGTATTCTTCTCCACACAATAACAAGTTAATTGTGACCGAATGTGACGTTCTGCGTTATATCTACATTTTTTGTCACGCAAAAGAATTAACATTTTACAGACTTGGAACAACCTGGCAGTGGGGAAGTGACACAATGTTGTACTATCCCTTTAAATATCCACGTCTAATTAAACCTACCAGAATATGAAAGATATTTGTTTATATTTGCCTCGATTTCCCCTGCCATTCTTAACTCTGAGCAGTCCTTACTCTGTATGTGGTGGTCGTATTTAGTTTCCAGGTTGGGTTCAGTGCATTATTTGATCATACCGTTGTCTTTCCTCAGAGGCTCCGCTGATTGGGCGGATTAACTCGCGTGCATCTTGAAGCGGCTTGTGCACGCGCTCTTGCCTCTCACTGTCTCAGCGCGCGACATATGGGCAAGCGAATTTAAACCGCAACAATATCAATACAGTCCAACGACTAGGTTCCTCGTCCGTATTCGCGTCCCGTCCAGAAAACTTCGTGGGAACTTCGCAGGCATCATTTCACGGATTACGAATTCTTCATTTCAAACACGGAAGACAATAATAAACAGTCTGTTTCATAAAGGGATTGCAATGTTTCCGACCAAGGCGATTATCTTGGTGCTTCTTTTCTTTGGCTGCGCAGGTAAGATCGCGTTGTACAAGAATCGCGCATGAAATATAAACAGTCATATAATTGAGAGTTGGGGTTTTGTGCATTTTACTGATTTGCATGTTACTTTTATGGTCAGTGATGTAGTGTCGGTGGCAGGGGCATCCTTGGACCTGTTTGAATTCTGCTGTGTTCATTGATCAACACTGTTGCATACAGTTTGTGAGAGGCAATGTGTTGTTTACTATAGCCTACTGCATGCCGAATAACGTACAGCTTATAGGGACTGTTGTGAGCTCATTTGCTAGGCTAGAACCAGTGGGCTCTGACAATGGAACCTGTCCTTTAACTAGACAGGATTATCTGGACTAATATTATAAGCAGCTCTGCACTTGTGCACTGAGTTGAAGCCTCTGCAAGGTAGCAGAAGGAATCGCATTGATTTCCATTGATCCTCAGTAAATCCTTATGGGACAGTGGTGGGATGAATTTCTTGGCAATCCACCTGCTGCACGAGACGAGAAAGATCCAATCAGCGAGTTTGGGCGGGAACTGTCTATGATGTAATTAACCTGTTTTGTGCATTAGTACCTCACAGACAACGCGGAATCCCAACTATATTGCAGTTGTGAATGGTGTTATCAAAGCAGTTTTATATAAATGCACGCATGATTTACATTGCTTTTGTGTGTAAGGTAAACAATTTATTGTGTTTATGAATGTTTGCACTTGGCCATTTAACAAGTGCACTTGTCTAGAGTTTTTAAAGAGCTTTATTTACACATAATCACTTAGATTATTAAAACTTTCCGCTTTGAACCTTGTATTGTTTGTTCAGTAGTTTGTGTGTAACATGACACATCGACTTTGATTCTTTTTAAAAAAAAACAGTAGCACATTTAAAAATGTTCTACACCAATAAAATGAGCAAGCACTTTCTGTTTTATTACCGAATCATACGTAATGGCAATTAATCGAAGAAAGACTGGAAAGTTTAACTTGCGATTTTGGGGCACATGAGTTCGTGATCATGATGAATGATGGGATACACACCACTTTAACTGTATTAGAGATACTGTGGACTCAGTATGCGTAAAGACATGAGTTTTGTCATTAGACCTGTGACAGTCCTACAAGTGGTCAAGTGTGGGTTTTGGGACAGACCCTAATTTTCTATGGATTCCCTATGGAATGTTCTGCAGGCTTTTAGTGTTTTGAATTTAGGAATGAAATAAAATCAGTGGTTAACATGAATTAAAGAGGCTTCCTTGTTGTGTTCTACCAGTCACTACTAAAACGCATCCCTAGTAGCCATAGTAGCAACTTTGGTCCTACTTTGTATTACATGGCTCTAATAACTGTGTACTTGTGTATAAATAGTATGTAACCACAGTTTAAGTACACATAGATGCACAACTGTAATATTTTTGTAATTACACACATGCAACAACCCTCAGAATGGTATGTGTAAGTACAAATGTGTAACTTACTGGCCGCTGCTGTGTTATTACATGGTAAATACATAGGAATTGTCCACTTAATATAAAGTATTAAAACTTTCTTTACCTAAAAGTGTTTATAGTCCTGATGTTACACGTTTGCACTTTCATTACCAAAAAGTTTTGTTACCAATGTCCTGTTTGTATTTACACATACTATTCAGTGATTTGTTACATATGTGTAGTTACACAAACATGATGTACCGTGGGTACTAGCTTATATACTAATGTGTACTTACACTGTGGTTACACACACATCTACAGTAACTGCTACAGTATGTATTCGGGACACTTAATATAAAGTGGGAACTTTTTAAGCTATGTTTAACTGTTTTGAAAATTTGTGTTTGATGTATAATGGCAATTTATGGTGAAGACTAAAACCTGAAAGTCTCTTAAAGTACTTTTTTGAAATTCATATACCAATACACTCTCTTGGCTTTTAGGACAGCAGCTCTATCAGTCAAACGCCTAAAGGGTAAAGATGTGGTCACATTAGAAAAAAAAAAGAGGTTAGTTTGAAATGCAGATATTTTTAATGAAGTCTGTAAGAATTCTGCCCCTTCGTTGATACATTTGGTTTACTCAATGAACACGTGAAATTTAGGGTTTTATTCACATATGATCGATCATACATCAGGCTCATTAGATATAGAGATGTACCGATTGCAAATTTCTTGGCCGATTCCGATTTCTGATTGTACAGTAAGTGTGACCTGCCGATTCCGATTTTTGCCGATTCCAATTTTTTATTTTTTTAAGAACTGTAATGAAAGCATATGATATTCATTTAAATTTATTTTAGAATAAAATGAATTATTAAACTTTACAGGATCTTCCCAAAGATAATTAAAACAAGAAAATAAAGTGCGTTGTAAGGTAGGATAATTATTTTCTATTAGCTCCTCCCCCAACATCCCGCTGCCCTGGATGTTGCTCTCTCATTGGCTGTAGGTAATCATCAATGTTATTCAGTCAGAACACATTCACATGGCATGATTCTGAATCGCAGAAGATCCAGAAATTTAGCATGCCTAATATCTCACGGGTGTCTGCGATTCTCTCAGATCGGGTCTTTGATCATTCACACTATGTGACTGTCACTCGCGTGAACGAGCACCGGTTTGCCTATTATTTGGGGCATTTGTCAGCGATTTCTCAAAACCTGTTGGTGAGTCATAAACCGGGCAGACGTGAGCCTGACCAGCCGGTCAACGATCTGGGCCAGTCATACAAAAAATCAGCCGATTCCGATCACTAGCTGGCCAATCGGTGCATCTCTAATTAGATATGGTAAAAGGGGCAAACGTTCCTGCTTGACGTGCGAGATCAAACCTTATTAGCTATCTCAATCCAAAACCTATTTTCATGTATGTATTCCGAACAAAACTTCAGAGTATGCACAGTTCACCAGTCACCGCTTTCAGAACTGGAGAAAACCACTTGCTATAAAGCCACTGGAGCTACTGTGAATATAATTAGAACTTGTGGCTTGTTGACGTAACTAAACAGAAAGCTTAAAAATGTTGGAATTTGTCGTATGAATGTTTTAGCAGATATTTAATATACATTCGGTCTCCTCCGTGAACCAGTTTCATTCAGATCAAACTTCAGATTGATTCAGGTGTTTACATGAAAGCGTCAGTCCGATCACTAATGGGGTGGATGTAAACATAGAGTGATTTATATAGATTTTTACTTTTAAAGGCATAAATATTCTGGTTGTGTGGATTTTGGCAGATGAACAAACATCTCATAGATTTGGAATAACATTAGGGTTAGGGCAAGTGACAACGCTATTTCATTTAGCGTCTTTAAAGATTATTAATTGATTACCTGTATAATTTTGATTACCTGTATAATTTTGTGTTTACTGTAAACAATTAAGAACTAGACTTTCATTTCCCAGAGTTGCCTCTTTCCAAACTCACTACCACAGTGCCAGGGTGATGAGAAAGGTTGCCAGGGCTTGCTATGTAGTTCCTAAGGTATCCTGGATGGTTGCTATGTGGCTGTTCAGTAGTTTAAATCAAAACAAAACCCACCCCGAGCCTCAGCGATTTCTTTATTTCCCATTGGTTCCTCAAGCCTTTCAGATTTTAGTTTAATTTTCAGTTATGAAATTTGAAAAAGCAAAATGAGCAAGAAGAAGAGTGATGCTTGCCTTAGCATCATCCCCCACTCTTATGTCATTGTTTTGATGATGAGAAGAAAACACAAGGCTGTGCTGCCGGAGATGCTCTGGGACCTCATCAGTGTCATCTGAGAGATAAGATGGGCGGAGCCCTGCGGTCACATGATGCATTTCCCCAGGCTGTGGGCATGAGTCATCTTTGTGATGTAATCTCCTGATATGCTGTTAAGCTCTCATTGGGCTTTTAATTAGCTGTGCTAGAGATAGCCTGGACTGAGCAAGAGAAAAACAATAAATATGATGTAACCCACAGAGTTGCCACTGATCCGGAAACACGACAGACTGATCTCACATCCTCGCCTCTGAATTCCAGGAGATGAATTTGTGGCCTAAAGAAAATGGGATGTAACAGGACAGATGTTGCACTGACAGATCAATTTCCCTTGATCATTACTGCCGTACACCCACGCAAACACATGCAGAGTGGTTGTCACGCACAAAGTGTGACTGGAATCTGTCTCCTCATCGCTGATGAGATTTGTGCATCTGCATTTGATGTTTCATTGGAACACTGCTATTTTTTGCCTGCATTTGCTGTAGGTTCAAGAAGGAGATTTGCCAATTGCACTCAGCCTTAACCCATCCATAATCCAGTGTTGGGTCAATGGCATACCTCCAAAAAAATCTGGTATAAAACACATGTGCCAAGTTTTGAAAAAATTTTCACAATTCTAAAGATATATTTCAATGTGATAATGACTCATTTGGTGTATGTCTTTACATTGTTGTGTCATGTGGTGTAACCATCAACTAACAGTAGTACTGTCCTTACACATTGAAAACATGTCTGTTTACACATTGATAATTCTTTTAGATAAAAAGGTTTTTAGATAGTTTTTTTTTTGTTGTAAAAAGTACTTTTTATAAAATGTCATGAATATAAAATGTCAATAATATAAAATTTTCACACCGCATGACTTTAAAATTCTTGTTTTTATGTCAAGTTCTGAGACATTTTAATACATCATTGAACCTGACGACCAGTCATGAGGTTCTGCAGGAGTCCTCTTGATGATATAATTGAATCTTTTAATTATTATTGTTTTTTTTTTACTTCACCTTGGGCCACTTTTTGTCACACATGACTTAAACGTTTTTCAAATTACTAAGTGGTGAAGGTTTCTGTATTTAAATTATTTTCTTCTAATAATTCCGAGATGGAATTGCATAATCATATAAGAGCTTTATTCACGCCATTGTAAGTATGATTTGCATTTTTGACATTGACATATTTTTGAATAATCAACTTCTAAAAAAATACAAATCGTGTAATATGTGCTTTTTTTCCTGATTGTACAGCATTTTTATGTATTTATGAATAGCCTACTTGGTTTTGAAAAGTAATAGATCTGAGCAAGTCATGTTTATTGATCCTGTCGAATCATAAAATACCATTTTTATTTATTTTTTTATTTTATTTTATTTTTTTAAATCCTGGCATGCTGTGACTTAACCTAAACATTTTTCCCAGGGGTCATTCTTGGTGGGCTGTTTCTATTTCAAGGTTCAGCCAGTGTAGCGATAGCATATGTCACTAAGCTGGATAATCCAAAAGGCCTCAGGGGCGAAGGCATACTACATTCAGCGTTTCGACACCATTTGGCGGTAAATTCATGTCTAGGGCCTCCCCATATGTGCAGCCGAATCACTGAAAACATAAAGCCCTCAGCCGTGATTGTGCGGTACAGCAGAGATCACATGCTCATCCCGTTGTCTGACGTGTTACATCCCAGTGGATGCTTTTAAACCTCCATGATCTTTTCCCAGAGAGCTGCTGCAGATGTTGTAAAACGACTGATGCTCATGCTGTATATGATGACTTTATGAACTCTATTTTCAGTTAAAGAATGTCTCTCACAGTGATGTTGGATGACAGTAACATGACCAGCAGTAAACGACAATGTCTGGGAATGAGCCCTGAGTTTTGCAGGACGTCCTGTTTGACTAAATGGTTCCCTGGGATGTAGCTCTTCTGCTTGGCCTCACCTTTGATCATGAGTATAGCAGACAGATTTAGGCCTGCAGAATGCTGGAGGAACAGCAGCACGTTGGTGCTTAATGAGACCAGCCCTTTACCTTAACACATCCTTTGCAATAAATGTTATTTATACCTTCTGTTTCACAATGTGCTGAAATACGCTATGTGTTTCCAAAATAATGGCTGACTAAAGTGCTGTGGATTGTTGTTTTTATTCTAAGAGACATTGTTGAAATGTGTTGTCTGTCAGTGCACTTTGTTACAGACGTGGCCTAAGAGGGTTGGCCTGGAAACTGGCAAATAATTACCGTCGAGCTTGCAGCTTTACAAGTCTATGATACCCTTCAATTTGGAGTTGTTCATGAGAGTATACAGCAGTCAAAATGCAATGCCCTGGAAAGCACTAGCAGGAAAAGCAGACGGTTTATAGGAAAACGTTTGGGATCAGTTGGGGTTTTAGAAATAAGGCTGCATTTATTCGATCAAAACACTGTAAAAACAGTAATATTATTGTTGCAATAGCTAGTCGGGTAGTAGAAATGACCAGGAACAACAGAAATCCTATAGTCGACTAGGCCACCTGGAATACTACGGGACAGAACAGCACAAGGGCACAGGGTCATTGCCAAAAACAGTGAGGTCTCAAATCACATCACAAACACGATACTAGTAACATAAAAAAAGGATTGGATATAAGATCAGAGACCCTCAAATTTTTACTCCACACTCCATATGCATGGCACACACACACACTTGTGAAAACAAGACCGAATGTTAAACATGTGAACACACCAATACAGGGTACCATGGCCAACACACCCCACTTAGACAATTCAATTCAGATTTTGCACAAACAGGCCCAGCCACTGGCACAAATGAGGGAATCAAAAGAGCCAGATTACATAAATGTAGCTTCCCAGCTAACTCACGTGCAGAACAACCCAATCCTGACACAAATAAAACATACAAAAATAACAAAATGGACCAAGGTGAGTTACAAAACCATTAGAAACTCCCGGCCATGCGGTCAAACCTGCTGGACATTAAACAGAAAACGGTTACTCATAAAAACACTTGTTAAAAACAAAGCAATAAACTCCCATCATACAAACAAAGAGCTCACGGTGCAGAATTACAGCCTCTTGCATGCCCATGACTGAAAGCAAACAGACAAAAGGCTTTTTTAAACCAGGGACTAACCCAAAAACTAGCCAATGCCAAAGACTGGAGGATTACCCAACTGCTAGCCCTCATTTAAAATGCCATATGTCACAAAGGGGCGGTCCTAAGGATGATGCATGCCAATGATTAATGATGAAGCAGTCAAACGCTTCCTTTTATTTTTACAACACTCTAGAAATCATTCTAATATGCATATCATTCTTTAAAGAAATTCTACTGATCCCAAACTTTTAAACAAGTTGATTATTAATGAAGAATTTAGTTATTAGCCTTGGTACACTCCGTGGAACAATCTGACTCAATCATGGATAGGAGTTCCACACGATTGAAGCAAGTTATTTGGACCAACATAAATATTTTTTTGTTAATTAATGTATTGTTATTGTGTCTCTTAAATATAGTAAGTTGGTATTCTGAATCATATGTTTAATATCCAATATTTATTTCTTAATTTTCTTTCATTTTTTGTCAAACATTGTTCATCATAATTACACTTTTACAGTATTTACAGTAAAAAAAAAAAAAACGACAGCTGTGGTTACCGGAATTTGACCGTATAAAATACAGTAATAACATTTTAGGGTTTATGGTTTTAAGTTAGATTTACAGTTAAATACCGCAATTTCATTAACTGATATAATGTTAATATACCAACCTACTAAAGCACTTAAGCACTTTTGTACCTTTGAAATACTGTCACGCTCAGTGAAGACAGGGACAAGAGAGATACGTAAAACAGGTGAGTTTATTTGTGATCAACATAAATATCTTCATCAGCAGGAATATAAACAGTGCAAAGTGAGTATAACGTCCTTTTAACTCAAACAGTCTCTCTGCTGGAACATTTGTGGAGAAGTAAAGTTCGTAGGAGATAAGTCGTTCAGGTAAGTAGAAGGTAAGGATTCTCCAGTTCCATGAAGCCAGCAATCTTTTGCCAGAGGAACAAACAGGAGAGGGATGAAGCTGCAGGTAAGTTTGAGCGAAGTAACCTTGAGCTCATGAGGGAACCTTGAGGACCTTGAGGAAATGGCTGAGCGATCCTTTTATGGTGAGTGTTTGATTGTGCGCAGGTGTCTAATAGTCCGGTGATTGGGAGCGGGTGACAGGTGTAGTTGATTGAGTGGCTTCAGTGTG
>JAUMHQ010000022.1:1074911-1085784 GCA_032361165.1 Enteromius paludinosus | reverse complement strand
AAATCTTCGTTTGTGTTCTGCTGAGGAAACAAAGTCACCTACATCGTGGATGCCCTGGGGGTAAGCAAATAAACATCTAATTTTCATTTTTGGGTGAACTATCCCTTTAACACAATAACCACTTTGGACATCTTAGCAAGCACATAGCAACAGGCTAACAACCACTGAGAAAACATTAGCATCTGGTGCCATAGCAACCGGCAAGAACACCCTAAAGACTGTTTAGAAAGAAAGGTTTCAATAACCAAATAGCAGCTGCAACCATATCATAATAACCATGTAACCACCCTAGCAACACACTAACAATCACTCAGAACAAAACTACCACTGAGAACACCACAGTAACTGCATAGCAACAGGCCAATTAGCAAGCACATAGCAACAGGCTGACAAACACTGGGAAAAGTGTCGCACCCACAAACTGTTGCAGCACTGTGTTAACAACAAAGAATACTTTAGCAACGTCATAGAAACCACCAAAAACACCTTACAAACAGGATAGAAACACAAACAACCACTCAATTTGATCTACATATCAACAAGCTGACAAACAACACACTTGACCATCCCCTAAAAAATCTTTCACAACCAGTGCTATAGCAACCACCAAAAACACCATAGCAACAAAAAAGAACAAATTCAACTGCGTAGCAACAACCGACACTGACAACCACTCAGAAAACAACTAATGCCACATCAACCACCAAAAACGCTCAAGCAAACCACCAAGAACACCCTAAAGAAATGCTCAACCACTCAAGACACTTCAACAATCAAATAGCAATGCAGTAGCAACAACCAAGAACACCCCAAAAAGCATGTAATCACCCTAGCAACACACTACACTCTAAAGAACAGCAGCCAAGCAGCTGCAAAGCAACGGCGTAGCAATTGCCACACAACACCACACCAGGTTTTGCACAATCACCGCTCGCGTTTCCTTAAGAATGTGGCACAAGTGAACTAGTTTGAGTGATTTTCAGTTGGGTTAAAGGGTTAGTTCACCCAAAAAGGACAATTCTGTTGTTAATTCTGTTGTTCCGGAGATAAACGAAGGTCTTACGGATTTGAAACGACATGAGGATGAGTAATTATTGACAGAATTGTCATTTTTGGGTGAAGTAACCCTTTTAAGGCTAGAGGGCATGCAGCTAAAACTACTGGTTATCAATACAGCATGATATTTGTCACACTGGACAACAGTAATTACTGTTTTTGCATCATTTTTAGGGGTAGGAGTAGACGTTAATAAAACCCAATATACCGTAAAAGGTCGAAAATGTTATTTATTGATAAGCTTTCGGTTTTACCTGTATCGCTTCTAGCCACTACCTTTCAGTTGTGTATAAAGCAGACCATATGCTCAATCTCTCAGAGGAAATCCTGCTCAGTGTGTCTCTGCTTCTGTGCTCAGTGTTGTGATCTTTGTGATTTTGAAGCCATTTTGAGTTGCTTGGTTTTCTGTTTTTCTGCAGTTTGTTCTAACCCTTGACTTGTTCTTTTTTTCATAGTTACATTTGTGTCTGTATTTTTGTATCTTTCATGCAACCTCTTCCAATTTCCTTTCAACCAATCATGTGCGTGCATATGATGTGACTGTGTCATGTGGCTTGCATGGTGCTGGTGATGTCATCATCCACACTGACGAGCAGAAGGTAAACACTCGGGCCCGGCTCCATCCTCTCATGGATTAGCCTTCACTCGCATCGGATTCATCGCATTCATCCCTAAGCAGCCATTATAACTCACTCCTGTCACATTTCTAGAATTAAATCCCCTCAGACAGGTCATGAAAATTCATCCATTCCCAATTTTTAACGGAGACTGTTACCCTTGAGCAACCACTGTGCTCTGGCTGCACAAATTATCTTCCGTGGTGAATATGCAATCAGAAAAAAAATAAAAAAGTTGATGCCGTGTCCTGCCAACCATGGAAATGACATCAAAAGCTCTGGAGCTGAAAAACATTTCCCCAGAGCGATCGCTGGGTACAACGATCTCACTCTTTTATGTTCAGTCTAAACATTTTGACAAGCAGCGGGTTTACACTGACGTCCTTTCATCCTGTGCTGCTTTGGATATGCTGCTACCAGTGTACAATTATATCCAAATTAGGAAAGCCCTAAAAATGCTACAGTTGACGCTGCGAGTGGTTGATCTCAATGGTTTATTTATTCTCCGGTTTCAAGCATGTTTCAGTAACTTTCATAGTACCGTATTTCCTTTCAACACACCTTTGAACCTTTTAGAGGGGTCCTCCTCTCCTCTCCAAAGTTTCTCCTTTGATCTTCCGGTTGTTTTTGCCTGCATGTGAATCTTATGTTGACTCCGTACGAAAAATATTGCGACTTTCTTTTCATTGCGCAGTTGCTTATTTTGCTTGCACACCTTGACTAATGAGACAGATTTTACAATGTTTCTGTGATTGGAGTATATTGGTCTGTTTTGCTCGTCTTTTTATAAGATAAAAAGGGGCAAATTAATTTAACAGTTGCACCATTTATGTAGTATTAACGCAGGTAAATAGTGCCATATACATTTAAAGTAATAGTTCACCCAAAAATGTTAATTCTGTGATTAAGTCACCCTCATAAAGGCCCAAACGACGATATTAGAGTCCACACCAGTGAGCAATATTGTCGGTTTATTCTAAGCTCAAGCGTATAAAAGCAGGATTGATTCTGATCGGTTGTCAATGTTTCTATCGTTCATCAGCTAAAAAGCATTCTGAATAGGATTCCAATATTGTTTCTCTGAGCCTTTATTGTTAAAGATGTGGTGTGGACTCTGCTATTCTTTAATATTGACAATGATTTTTAACTACATTATATCTGTATTGTTATTGTGCATGGTTTGAACTGGGCTTTTTACATACAGATACCAATATTTTTTATATTCTCTGATCATTCTTGTCCATACATTGAAAATCCATGTGACCAAAATTTTCATAAAAACATACCCTACAACCCAATGTGTTTTTTACAATTCTTGCTATAATGGCGCTTTTCCACTGCGTGGTACGACTCGGCACGGCACGGCTCGTTACGGTACGGCACGGCTCAGTTCGGCTCGGTTTGCATTTCCAATACAGTTTAGTACCGCTTTAGAGTGGGTGGGATTATTCACGTGTCGTTATAGTTGCGCAGCCTCTACTGCCGTGACATCATCGTAAACGTGCCACAAACAAACACACAACAATGGAGCATTTTTCATTCCCATCAAGCTCTCGCTGGATCCGCTTCTCGGCTATCAGCGAGAGCAACTTCTGTACTCCCTCAATAGACTCCCTCAATGGTCCATCGCTGGCTGTGCTGATTTAAATCTAGCGGGTCTGTTGTGTCTCATGTCGCAAGTTCAGTGACGCAGTAATTTTCTCCGGCTAATCAGTGACCAGCAGTATTTACACGTCACATTTTGGTAATGGTACGGCTCACTTGGAACCTCGGCTTAAGTGGTACTTAAAAAAGGACCAGGTACTGTTCCCAGTGGAAAACCCCACAAAAGTGAGCTGTACTGAACCGCACCGTACCGTACTATGCAGTGGAAAAGCACCATAACTTATTCAATAGGTGACATGGGAACATTTTTTAACAGCAAGTTTCAAACCTAATTTATTATGTATTAGACCAGGGATGCTCAAATCTGACTCGCAAAATCCCCCCCAAAAAACTACCTGTGATTTTCTAATGATCCTTTAATTTGATTAGGGTTAGAGCTAAACCTGGCAGGAAAGTGGATCTCTTTTTTTGGGGGGTAAACTATTCGTTTAAATATTGTTTTTTTTCCATGCCTCTTTTCTATGTAAATAAGGGTCATGATTAGGGTTGGGTTGATAGACGATGCCATCGGCCATCACGATGCAGAGCCAGCATCGCAATCCTCTTCCCCGCTGCAGCAGCAGCAACCAGCTTGCGAAGAACACACTTAATCTATGGCGGCAAATTAATGCAATTAATAAGCGAGCGCACCACTGATGCTGGCGAGAACGGTAAATCATTTCAGCGAGAGGAAAACAGATGTACATGCGGAGGGACGGGGCCCGCTAGCTCATTTCAAACCCTTGCAATTCAAGCACTCGCATGCGATCATTCCTGCACTCGATCTTCTCTCACCTGCTCGCGCGAACACTGTTATTTTTGTCAGTCGTGTGGCAGGGCTTGGTGTATTAGTTACAACTAAACAACCACCCAATCCAACCCCATACCCGCCTACGACGACGATGGCATCGTCCATTGCAACGTTTGACATTAGACATCGTACAATGCCAAATTGGTCGACATCGCCCAACCCTAGTCATGATAGATTACCAGTTTAAACAGAATTGACTTTTAAAATTCCACTTTGATTATAGAATTTGAAGATGTCAAACTGGGTGCAGTATTTCAATTTCAATTTGAATGCAATGAAGAAAATATATTTCAATGAATATATTTTACAGTTTACATTCTTTTTTCTTGAATGTAAAAAAAGTTTTAAACTTTAGAAAGGCCTCAACTTTCTCCTCAAATTCCAACTGATCAAATTGAATGCCCAATTCTCCAACCTAGTACTCACTAGCAACCTGCAAATTAGGCCATTTTGAGGCGTGTTTGAGATATTACCTAATTTGCATAACGCCTTTAGCGAATCTGTTGCCAAAACAACGCAGTCAGTGTGTGCAAATAAATGGCGCAATTCATTCTTGGTGAATTCCCCCCAGAATATCTCAGCATAGCTGCCATTAAGATAATGAACATGCAAGTTCATTTGCAAACGTGTAAAAGTCTTATTTTTAGTCTCATTTAATTTACTGCTGTTTGCTCCCTTGTGTACATGATAATTCCATTCACTGTATCCTGTAGGGACAGATGGCCAAGGAGGATGGTATTAATCATGCAGTGCTGCACTTTCATTATTTAAGAGATGAGCGTTTATTGATGACCCTTTAAACTGTCAGTGGAGTAGAATAGCTGCTTGTTAATTGAGGTGATTGTTTGGGATTGGAGCTCCTCACATCAGTTAGAGGGGCTTCGGTCATTTTATGTGCTGCACTTTAATGACCTCGGAACACATTAAGATTAATTACTGGATTTTATCACATCGCATACAGCTTTTGCAGTGACGATAGTATTTTGTAGGAGAAGATCCATAGAGAGTTGATCATTACACTACTTCAAATACAAAATTTATATGACAGTGATTACTATCAGACTAAACAAGAAGTACAAACATACTTGTAAATTAAGACTGTGTGAATGAAAGCATCTCTCTCATACAGGCTAATAGCTAATTACTGCCTTAATGAGAGTAAATGCCTTCATTTTTCCAACCGCGGCGTACAAGCGTAGCTTCTGCCTGTAGTGTTGTTTCGTGTCACTCTGCGGCTTCAAACTAATGTAGTGAATCAAACGAGCATTCGCTGGTCATTAAAATGAAATGGATCATGATGGCCCGTGAAGGAGAGGCCTCAGTGAACAGCACCGTAGAAATATTCCCAATTCACAGTGCACTAATTCACATGACTGCTCTATAGGGATGTTCACAGTTCACCATGACCTCCAGATATCAGCCTACTCATCTAAAGAGCCACAGCCAAGCAGCATGTGTCATATTATTATATTACCCGCCTATATGGAGTCACTGGCGTGTAGGAGGCTAAGAAATATGGGTGTTGGAAAATTGCCAACTTCTTAATGCAAAAAATTAGTGGTTGACTGGCATTTCATTGGCCAGAACTGATGTCGATAGATCTTGGTGGCCAATAGTGTAATGCTGATTATTTTAAAGCTTTTTTTTTTTTTTCAATTTTAAATAAATTCGAATGGCATGAATTTATAATTTAAGTGAACTGGATAAAAAAGCTGAATTTGTACATTTATTGAACGTTCTATTGCTTTTTTATTATTGTTATGAGTTATTTGGAGTGACTGCCTGCTTATGTGAACAACAACAGATGGAGGACTGTGTAAAGGAACCTGTTGGAAAACCATATTTTATTTGTTTGTGCTTTTTCACAGTTATGTTATTCAACATGCTGTAATTTATAATATTATTAGTCAATGCCAAAAATCTAAAAACCGCCAAATATCACCTTATTTATCAACCTATCACTGCACATAATAATGCCAATATTTAATTCTGATTTTACTTTCTTGTTTGAACCTTCTTTAAGTTTACACATCTTCATTTTTAAGGGGATAGTTCATCTAAAAATGGGTCTGTCATCATTTATTCATCTTTGTCATTCCAAACCTGAAGGCTTTTGTTCATCGTCAAAACACTAGTGAAGATATGTTTAGTACAACTAGAGAGATCTGTCCTTCCATTGCAAGTCCACACTGCCCAAACTTTTAAGCTTAAAGTGGTTCATTTGAATCAAATAGTTTAAAGAAAGTTATCTGAAGTGACAGATTTTAATTAGGCTTCTATTCATACAGAAAGTATTCAGACCTCCTTCACTTTTTTCAGCTGTGTTAGGTTGTAGCCTGATATTACAATTGTTTCTTCATTAATATATCTCATAATGACCAAGTGAAAACAGAATTTAAGAAATGTCTGTAAATTCATTAAAAAGAAAAACTAAAATATCACTTTTACATAAGTATTCACACCATGCATCAACACTTGAAATATAGATCAGATGACTCCCATTTCTCTTGATCATTGCCAAGATGTTTCTTAACCTTGGTTGGTGAATTAAGTTGTTTAAAATTCTGATTTCACTTTGATTTTAAGGTACAGAGTGTAGATTATTGACACAGATATGAATGTTAACAATTGTAATATCAGGCTGCAACATAACATTTAACAAAAAAAGTAAAAGTAAAGGGGGTTTGAATACTTATTTTGAAAGCACTGGATCTAAAAGCATAGATTGTATCCTATATTATCCAAACAGAAGCTTGTTTGATGTACAGATTTGGTGGATGATTTTGGTTTCAAAGATGAAACAAAGATTTACAGGTTTTTAATGGCATGAGAGTAAGTAATTGGTGACTTTTTTTTTGGTGAACTGCTCCTTAAAGTGACCGTGTTTTTTTGTCTTACATTATTGTAATTGGTTTGTTGTTGTAGGAGAACCAAGTCCTCCTATACTAGAGGGCATCCTACAACCCAAAGGCAATTCTCTCAAAGTGCAATGGACCAAACAAGATGACGGAGGGTCACCAATCACCCATTATTTGGTCAGATATAAAGCTGTGAGTATCCAACTATGAATATATTTTAAGTGATCCTTCTTATTTTGGTTGCGGGTTTAATTTTTGTCCATTGTACACAGAGGGAAGACTCTGACTGGAAGCCCGAGATCCGTCTGCCCAATGTGAGTGAGTACGTAATGCTGATCGGGCTGGAGTGGGACACCGAGTATGATGTGTTCGTGGTGGCAGAGAACCAGCAGGGGAAATCCAAGCCCGGAACTCTGACCTTCAGGACTTCATCTGAGCCTGCAGCAACCACAGGTAACCACCATCCGCCAGTCCCTCCCTCCTCCTCTCCTTCCATCCCTCCTTCTCTGTGTTCACCCTCGCTGCCAGGCTCAAGCTCACTGATTTTAACAGCTGACTCAGAGCTGTAATGACACCAAACATGTGAATGCAGTGTGGGCCATCACTTACGCTGCATGATAGACAGTGAGTCATGCTACATGGCAGATCACGAAACACACGGACAAAACATTTGGCGGGTTCATGTGGGATTTTTTTTATGCCATATTTCTATAACATAAGATTATTGTGAGATGCCGATATCAGAGCTGGCCATTTGAGCTGTTTTAGATGTAGCCAAATATGTAAAGTAGGGGAGACAGAAGGGCAGTTTTGATCACAAACAAGCATGAAGACAATCATTCAGTAAATGCTTAGTTATTTTTTTAATTGACCAAAAAAAGTGTTGTTGTTTTTACTTTTACTTTATTGTACAATATATATATATAGGCATATATATGTACATATATATTTTTATATATGCGTGTGTGTGTAATTTAAAATGTATAAATACTGTATATAAAAATCAAGTTATACTGCATCAATTATTTATTTATGTTTTCTTTGTGGTAAAAAAAAAAAAAAAATATATATATATATATATATACATATAGCAATAACACTATATTGATCACAAACTACACTCGACAATATCAGAAATCAAACAAGTTAAAATTATATATAATTACAAATTTATAATTAAAATCAGGGAGTATTTTTAGCTGCAACATTTAAAAGATAAAGACATATCTTAAGATATGTTATATACTTATATAATAAGTAAATATATTCAAATAAATGCAAAAAATAAAAGAAAAGCAAATCCCAAATAAATAAAAATCACTTACATTTCTGATATTGGCCCCATTTTCCCTATTTGATATGTAATAATTATTTTATACAGAATTGACCTTTTGCATGTTCAACAAAATCGGCGTTGCTTTTTGGAAAAAAGCTATAATTAATCTTGCACGGTCAGTTGACTTTGCAAAGGACATGGTATCACTTTAACAAAAGAATCAGCAGACCTCTTGCATTCCCATGCAGGTACACTCTGAGTCACTGTCTCTTTAATGTTATTGACTTGGCCTCCATCCACCTGTGACCAGGCTAACCCTCAGCTTTAGCAACGGGGCAGTAGCTCAGTGCGTCTTCTGATGGAGAATCACCTCTTGTTTACGAACCCTGCCTAGTGTGCTGCGGCTACCCAGAAGCTGGGGGTTGTGGTCTGGTCATGCGTGCCAGGGCCACAGCTGGGCTTCACTGCTTCACTTGTAATGTAACAAGCATCTGGTGCTTCTTAATGCGGAGAGACTTTAGTCTGTCCCTCGCTGTATCTCTCTCTCATTAACACTCTGAGACGGCCCTCTGGACGTAGGAGGGCTGAATCGCCGCTCTCTTTGGCATGCTAGGCTGTGAATGGCCCACATCCAAAGGCTGTTTGTCTCACTCACACCTCGGAGTACAGAAGTGCACTCCTCACAGCATGCCAATGAGACCACATCACCTACTGACTGGATCTTGATTATTTTTTATTTCTTGTACTGTGATAATGAACTTTAAAGTTGAGAACAGCTTGGATGTTGGCGTGTTAGAAGTCTGCAACATTTTGAAGTGCTTTAATGTAGCACTTCTCCACTTATTCACTTATTTTTTATTTATTTGGATTAACATTTGAGCTTGTACTTACTCAAAATAACCATTTTGGCAACTTGTGTGCAAATCTTCTGTTTATTTAATCATATTTACCATTTCATAACCTCTTAAATGAATATTTTATAAGAACTAATGCATTATTCTGCTGTTTGTTAATGAACTGTGTACATCTCGGAGCTACAATGTTAGTACAGAAATATTTCATAACTGCTCCAATCACAGTGGAGATTTATTTAATGTGAATCTAATTTGCACATTCTTTCAACAAATATGTTACCTCCTGACTGTAAACTTCTGGTACAGAATCTTCCCTTTCTGCCAGACTATTAGTTTTGGTTAAGTTTTTAAGCTTAAATATTAGGAAATAGCATCCTTTTACTTATTTGACAGTTAATAATGAATACAATTTTTTAAAAAAACACCTCTTTTGTGATGAATTGTCTTTTTTCTTGTATTAATTTATATTAATTTAGTTTCTATTTAGCTGAATTACTTTATAATTTAATTTCTAAAATATCGAAAAATGTTACAAATACACACACATACACATATATACAGTATATATATGTGTGTGTCAAAATCATAGTTGAATTGCTTTAAGAACATAACAAAAAATAATAGTATATATATATATATATATATATATATATGTATATATACAGTGGGTACAGAAAGTATTCAGACCCCCTTAAATTTTTCACTCTTTGTTATATTGCAGCCATTTGCTAATATCATTTATATCATAATATCAAGTTAATTTTTTTCTCATTAAATGTACACACAGCACCCCATATTGACAAAAAAACACAGAATTTTTGCAATTTTTGCAGATTTATTAAAAAGGAAACACTGAAATATCACATGGTCCTAAGTATTCAGTGCTCACTATTTAGTAGAGGCACCATTTTGATCTTATACAGCCATGAGTCTTTTTGGGAAAGATGCAACAAGTTTTTCACACCTGGATTTGGGGATCCTCTGCCATTCCTCCCTGCAGATCTTCTCCAGTTCTGTCAGGATGGATGGTAAGCATTGGTGGACAGCCAAGTTTATGTCTCTCATAGATGCTCAGGTCTCTGGCTGGCCCATTCAAGAACATTCACGTTGTTCAGTTGTTGTGAAGCCACTCCTTCGTTATTTTAGGGTCATTGTCTTGTTGGAAGGTAAAACTTCGGCCCAGTCTGAGGTCCTTAGCACCCTGTACTTGGCTGCATTAATTTTACCCTCGATTTCAACCAGTCATCCTGTCCCTGAAGCTGAAAAACAACCCACAGCATCATGCTGCCACCACCATGCTTCACTGTTGGGACAGTATTGGACAGGTGATGAGCAGTGCCTGTTTTCTCCACACATACCGGTTAGAATTAAGGCCAACAAGTTATATCTTGGTCTCATTCTGGAGTCCTTCAGGTGTATTTTTAGCAAACTCCATGTGGGCTTTCATGTGTCTTGCAGATATCAGATCTGTGCCTTGCCACTATTTTGTCTCTGAGCTCTTCAGGCAGTTCTTTTGCTCTGACATGCATTGTAAGCTGTAAGGTCTTATATAGGCAGGTGTGGCTTTCCTAATCGAGTCCATTCAGTATAATCAAATACAGCTGGACCAAATGAAGGTGTAGAATCATCTCAAGGATGATCAGAAGAAATGGACAGCAGTTAAATATATGAGTGTCACAGAGTGTCTGAATACTTAGGACCATGTGATATTTCAGTTTTTCTTTTTTAATAAATCTGCAAAAATGTCAACAATTCTG
>JAUMHQ010000022.1:1045963-1063112 GCA_032361165.1 Enteromius paludinosus | reverse complement strand
GGCACGCTTGGGCTGATGGGAATTGTAGTTCCCACTACCTCCCGTTCGCTCCATTCGCCTGAGCAAACTTTTCTCAGTAGACCTAGCGTTTTATCGAGTCATGCGACCACGGTATTATCGAAAAAATTTGATATTGCGGTACGACGGTATTTATAAAACCGTTACATCCCTAATTTGTATAGTGGCTTTGTAGTTAAAATACTGCATGTTGTACAGTATTTGTCCTCCTCCACGTGTGAATAATTAGTTTAATTTTAATAAAAATCGTTTTGTAAAGATTCCTGAAAATGGACCCCATATGAATAAATAGCAGCTAATGCTGATGCCTTAATAATGGAGATAGACTTCACACGTGGCTCCTTCACTGATCTGATTATCTTTTTAACTGCAGAGCCCCAACCCCTCCCTGACCTTCTGCGTGAAGACGCACGACAGACTGTATTACGTGGTGGCACCATCCGCAGAGGCCATGAGGATATGGATGGATGTGATAGTGACAGGAGCCGAGGGCTACACGCAGTTCATGAACTGAGAGAAAAACCCATTGCTGCTTGCGGACCCACGCATCAAAACGGAAAACGTTCGGCAGGGAGACTTCAAATGACCCAGACCTGTTATTCCCAACGAGAGGAAAAACGTTATTTTGTTACTTCCTTTTTTTTTTTTTTTCTTCTATTTCTTCTCGTGTTTCCTGGAGATGTTATATATTCACTCAAATGCACGGACAGATACCCACCAGAGGCTTTCCATGTCTGCCTGGATTGAAAAAGGGAGAAGACGAAAAGACCCGGTGAACCAAACCTGCAGGTGGTGGCTCACTCACCATCGTCGAAAATGCCTTTTTGCCATCAGAGATATTTTTCAGTTGCAGTTGATCTCGTCTGGATGTGCAGAAACTTGACTTTGATTTCAGTTTGTCCCACGACTTGTCTTTTCAAACATAATGGGAAAAATGCCAAATGCTATCAAGCCATTCTGGAATAGTGTTGCGTTAAGTATTTGATGGGATCGACCGACACGAAAGGATGAGAGAATATAAATGAACTGCAGTACATTTAAATGATGTTTTAAATTAAATGGAGTATAAGATTCACATTTAAAGATCCGTTATCACAGAAACAAAGAATTCACCAAAGCTCACCTACCAGCTCAGGAGTCTATATTTATTGTAGAGAGACGTCAGCGACTCCTGTCCAAGTGTGTCCCACTGTGTCTCTGTGTTCCTAGCTCATTCTTTTGGATACAGAACCACAAACGCATGAACACACACACACACACACACGTATACCCCATACAACAGTAGAGTCTATTTGCCAAGTCCTGACAACTTGATCTTGTGATTTGACTCCCAAGGGAGGCAGCCATCAACTATCACTGCCAGCCTACGAGAGTTTGGAATAATTGCCACAAGCAGGAGTAAAAGAAACAAAGTCATAATCATGCAAGTCATGCAGTGCCTTGATATTGATCCATATTTGTCACTCTTAGTATCTGAACTGTTACACTAGTGAAGAACAGCTGGTGCGGTCACATTAGCCCCATTTTGAGGGTCATAAAGGTCCTTTAGCAATTTTGTTGAAACGTTCAAAGTACTAATTTTCAAGCTTTGTGTTGGTCAACTTGAAACGGTATGCGAACAGTTAAGTGAACACCAATTAATTAGCTAACAATTTATGAAAATACGTAGGCCAAAAATGTCATTAGTCATTGGTGCATGATGTACATTGAAGTGCATAAGCCTATCGAAATTCACCTGCCAAAATTCACAGAGAAATGGTAAATTAGTGGAAACTTTATAAAGATTGCATAGGCAACGCCCTTCACTGGTCATGAAGAAATCTAACTGAAATGATCGCTATTCACCTGAAAAAATTAAACAATAAGGCAACCATAAATGTGACCGCACCTTTATTCCATGTGATGTATAGTGGGCTTTACTGTTTTAAGAGATTGTGAACAGACATGTACTGTCATTTTAAAAAAGGTGACCTATTTAAATCAGTCCGATAACTGCTCTAATACAACTTGGGGAGCTATTTCATAGCTCTTTACGTTTTATTAATGATTTACAGTCGGCTATTAACTAGTCTGCCCCACCTTGTGTTAGTTTGGGGGAAATGAAATGGTTATTTATGGTTAGCAATGTTACAGCTACACTGTTTTAAAAAAAAGACCAACATGTTCTGCTTTCTCCCGAAACCAAACTGTGTGTTGAAATAAAATTGAAATCTACAGAGAATTTAAATCAACACAAATAATTAGTCTTCATTTTGAGTGCAAGATGTCTTGAGTACGATCCCAGAACTAGGTGAAAACAGTGTTGTAAAATGTTGAACATGAATACATTCACCGTTTTCCTTATTTATGGTGGTTTTGTGTTTATTTGTGTCTAATTATGATCCATGCTAACACACAAAACGCGCAAATTGTGGAGAAGACTGTAGCCCAGAGGTCACAACTAAACTCGGACTTCAGATGTAAAAGGGCAAGTAACCCTCACTGCTGTAATTAACACTGCAATGCAAGCAGAAATCTTGCATCATAGCTACTGTGTTGTTTTCATGACACCAGACAAGAGAGCAGAATGCTAAATTAAAAACCAACTGCTAAGATGTGCTGCGATAAGGTTAACCCAAGAAAGTTTTAGACCAAGTTTGTTTAACACCCTTGTTAAAAGGTTTTATACATTAACCTTGAAATGAATCACTTTAGAAGTACGATTTGCTATTGCAGTGTGTGAAAATACTTCACACGTACTCTTTAAGGGTGTTTTCACTTCAATTTTAGTTATCAAAAGCTCGAAAGGCAACATAGCGATCGCACTTCAGCCAAAATGTTTGATTTAGCGTTAACTTTGCCCTAAAAAAAAAATCCAATCTATTTAGCAACTTTGAGAAGTTGGTATCGGTTCAGTCTTTGAGCAATATGTAGGCAATACATACTGAACTGTTTGGGGTATACTGTATGCTCTTGTCTCTCTGAAGTGAGTTGTTTGCTGATGCAATTTGTAGGGATTGTTTACTGAAATTATTTGGTAATTCCTGGATCGCTGCAAAACTGACACCGCTTTAGTGGGCAGCAGTAGGAGAATATTCTCAATTAGCATTCTAACGTGATATTACTGAAGTTAACAGGCATTTTAAAAGATGAATTCTTTTTGCTAAGCAGAGATATCAAGCATCTGAGTGGTTTGGAAACCGTTCTTGACTGTGCTACTTTTAATCACTCGAGGGGGAAACAGTATACAGATATTATGGGGTGTTACAACAGCAAACAAAAAGTCTGAAAGCAGCTTTCGGGTGTTGGCGATTAACATCTTGTTTAAAACTTTAGTTAATAAACCAGTAGAAGAGTTGAATTGATCCACACCAACAAAATGTGAAGTACTTTGACATAATATGTGAACATTTGCAATTGGCAGATGTATGCCGTTTTGTTTTTTAGAATTTCTAATTGAACTTGTTTTAAAGCTTGAAATTGAGCTTTAATTTTTGACTAATGTACACTAATAATGCATAGCTTATTCTTTTATGGATTCATATGTTGGCATTTAAAATAATAAGAAAGATAAAAAATAATCACAGGACACAAATGTTTCTGATGCAGAAATGGACAAATTGTTTAATAGCAACTAAAATGCAGAATGCAGAAATGAATTATTTTTGATATAAGAAAAAACAATACATTTTTATTACAAGAACGTGAAGATAAAAAGAAAAGGTCAGCTTTAAATTCGTCTTGCTATATATTGCACAATTCTTGAGATATCTGCACCTGAAAAAAGGATCAGTCATTCATATCATAATATTCCATTCATAACTGTCCTTTATACATCATTCCAATATGCTGATTTGATGTTCAGGAAAAACAATGTATCTAATTATAATCAATTTTTAAAGCAGTGTTCTTTTATGAGAGCTTTTACAACATGTATAGTAAATGTTTAAATTCAAATTTAAAATTAAACTATAGCCTAATGACATTTCAGATCAAAATGTATTGTACTTACGGTAATGTTTATGCACATGGAGAGGTGTAGTTAATCACAGACAGTTCACCTGCAGGAATAGAAACACAATCCAGTGTTTTGTGCACTTTATTGTAGTAAAAAATTTCATATGCTAAGATTAAATACAGGCTTGTAAAACATAAATATGCAATGCTTTAAAAAAAAAAAAAAAGTAACTCTTAAACATTGGTTTCCCATTGTTTTTGTTCGGATTTATTCGTACTATTTTTATTTTCTTATTTATCTTATTTGTTGGGTTTATCATAAAACCCCTCTATTGTGATACAGTGATGAATAACCACATACTGATCTTGTAGTAGTCATAGACGGTCACTACAGCTGGTTTCAGGTTCTGCACCGGTACTTCCTGTACAAGCTGCAGGCTGATGGACATCTCCTGTTTCTTTTTCAACTAGAATAGCAGAGCAAGTTATTACATTATGCTTTCAGAGAGATGTATTTTCTATAGAGGGATGGATATGCAAGAATGTATAAAGAGATAGTTAATTGTTGAATATCTGCTTACACTTGTGCCATCCAGGATGTAGATGAGTTTGTTTCTTTGCAGGAACAGCTTCGGTGAAATTTAGCATTGTGTTACTTACCAATGATTCCTCTGCAGTAAATGGGTCCAAACAGCTGATGAAGACATCACATGTCTTTTACAAGTAACCCATACAACTCTAGTCCATTAATTACTGTCTTGTGAAATAAAGTTTATTCTTTATAATAAATGTATCAAGACATTTTTTAACTGTTGCTTTTGGTCAAAATACACATCCTCCATTTATAATATTGTTTCCTATAGTGAAAAAGACGTCTCGTCTGTATCAGGAGAAAAAGATGTTTTGATGTGAATTTTTAAGTGAGAGACTTAACTGGAGGAAACGCTATTATGGATTAAGGACATTTTGGCTAGATAATATAAAGTTAGAATGCCTTGATGGATTTATTTCTTACAGATACACACCTTTTCACTTCATACATGTTAAGTTTTGAAATGGAGTAGTTTGGATTACTGTGATGTTTTTTTCACTGTTTGGACTCTAATTCTGACGGCCCCCATTCACTTCAGAGGATCCATTAGTGAGAATGTTAAATTTCTCCAAATCTGTTCTGATTAAGAAACAAACACATAAACAGCTTGGCTGGCCTGAGAGTGAGTACATTTTGAGTCGATTTTCATTTTTTGGTGAGCTATCTATTATGTAAACAGGATCAGTTTGTCCGTTTTATTGTCAAAAAATCAGTTACCATCAAAAAAAGGTTTCAAATCCCTCAAGGTATTTGAATAAAACATTTACACTATCTAAATAGAAAATGACATGGTCCTCATCCAGATCCAGACGTCTGATGGTGGGGTCTTCCCTCAGCTGTGGAGAGAGAGGAGTGAATGAGAACGAATCAAACACTGGCTACACAACTTGAGATCAAAAGAAGACCAGAGCCCTTCATGTGTCACTCACAGCCTGCAGAGACGTCTCATCCGGCTTAAACCCAGACAGCAGCTTGACGTTAATGATCACCATGTTGGTCTCTACTCGTGTGCCGTTATACCTGTCATACAATCATTCCAACAATCACAACCACACATTGTTCTGTTTGTAGTCTGACAGACAGTAGAAAGTCTATTAGGTCATGAACTAGGTTGAATATTTATTCAAACTGTCTTTGTCAAACGGATATGTTACTAAAACACTAAGCGATATAATTGGAAGTGGAATTTTGTAATGTCAGAAGCACTTCTCTACATACTTTTTTGTTTATTTTATAGATGTACCCATTTAAAGTTTTTTTCAGGTCTCATTCTCACCAAGAATTTGAATACAGCAAAATCAGTAACGATAATTACAAGTTAAAATAACAGTTACCCTTTCAGTCGAATCACTTCGATGTTACATATGGGAACTCCCATGAGAGACCAATTGCCTTTGAGCTTCAAACAAAAGGCCACTGAACATTGGCTTGCACAGATTGCATTCAGGTGCACCTCATCACTACGTGAGTATACGTAAGAGGGCACGAATGCAGTGGACCTGCAGACCTTCACTTCAGAGACTTCGCCACTTCCTGAGCTGGAGACCGCCTTGGCTTTCGTTTTGGAGAGAGGAAGAGAAAGAGTTCCAGCAAGTTAATGCTCTCTTCCCCTCTGACAGCGAACAACTGGGCGGCTGTCAGCGGGACCCCGCGGGCTGGTGGCCTTTTTAAAGGCTGTGAGCAAACCAGCAGTGAGGCCTACTAAGTGCACGACAGCGCCGCTCTATGTCCTCCCTGGGCTATCCAGAGAAAAAGAGCAATTTCTCATGGTTGGTAAGGTGTTCCCCAGAATGTCTATCCGGCCGTGTGCTTCCAGATGCAGTAGTTCCTTTTCAGGAACTCGAGCTGCGTCCGAGACGCTTTGGGAACACCCTCAGCGTGACCATGCTCTGAATCATATGTGAAATCAGCCAATGAAGAGTTAGGATGTCATGGGCGGTTGACGTCATCGGCCAGGAAGTATATAAGCACATGGAATGCCGGCCGGCAAATCAGCTTCATGTCATTCAGTGAAGCGCTCTGTGTTTTTCATGCCCCTCACCAGGGCAACACAGCGCTGCTCCTCTCTTCATCTACATCTCAGGGGATCACTCCACTAACCCTGCCGTTGCTCCAGGGCGTGGATATCTAAGGCGAATGTTTCTCTTAGCTTCCCCAGCCAAACAACACCTTAGCGGGTCTGAGAACGTCGCCACCAGGCTCTCAGGAGGGACGGGTAGCAACTCCACCCTAGGGTGGGTTGCGTCAAGACATCCTGCTAGTCCCTCCAGTAACATCAGAGGCCAGCCTCGATAGGCTGGTTCCATTAGTAGACCACTTAACAGAATGGGAAGCATTATCGAGTGTGTCTCAATCGGTCCTGCGCACTGTAGAAAGAGTATACAGAATCCAATTTCAGCGAGCACCGCCACAGTTTGCGGGCGTTTTGCCCACAGTTGTAAATTCAGAGCAGGCGCTGGTGTCATCGAGATGTCGTCCTCGCTCTTATGAAACATTTGAGGTTGAGACTGAACGCCAAGAAGAGTACTCTTTTTTCCAGTTCAGAGAATCACCTATCTTGGCGTAGTGCGGGATTCGATCACGATGCGGGCTCATCTGACCTGCTTGAGTAGACTCGATCCTCACTGCAGTCGCAAGAGTGAAAGAAGGCGGGTCACTGACTGTCAAGCAGTTTCAAAGGCTGCTTGGCCTTATGACAGCTGCCTCCAACATCATAACGATTGGCCTGCTGTACATAAGACCACTACAGTGGTGGCTCAGGAACAATGGCATATCCCTGAGGGGGAATCCTTTTCACATCAAAGTTTCACGGAAAGCTGTTTGTGCTCTAGACATGTGGAGGAAACCTGCGTTCCTGAATCAGGGCACAGCCTTAGGAGTCCCCAGTCGCCGCCTAGCGTTGTGACGGATGCGTCCTTAACTGGCTGGGGAGCGGTCATGAGAGGCCACTCATCCCGAGGTCTGTGGGAATGGGTCCTGTGGAGGCAGGGGCCGAGGCCCGGGGAATGGATGCTTCACACCCAGGTGCTGGAGCAGATTTGGAGAGTTTTCTACAGAGCAGAGGTGGACCTCTTCACCACGAGAGAGAATGCGCAATGTCCCCTTTGGTACTCTCTGACTCGTCCAGCTCCGCTGAGACTGGATGCCATGGTAGAGAGATGGCAGAGGCTTCCTCTGTACGCTTTTCCCCCGAGTGCTCTGCTCCCAGGAGTTCTGGAGAGAGTGTGCCAGGACGCGGTCAGCCTACTGCTAGTAGCACCATTCTGGCCGGGCCGAGTATGGTTCTCGGACCTAGTGTCCCTTATAGACAGCCCTCCATGGGAGATACTGATCAGGAGGGATCTCCTCTCACAAGCGAGGGGCTCTATAGTCCACCCCCATCCTGAGTTGTGAAAACTGAGAGTGTGGCCACTGAGGGGGCACATCTCTTAGCTTCAGGTCTTTCAACCGAGGTTGTTGAGACCATTCTCCAGTCCAGAGCTCCATCTACCAGGAAACTTTATGCCCTGAAGTGGAAGCTTTTCACTTCCTGGTGTAGAGAACACCAACAAGATCCATTCAACTGCCCAGTCGGTAAAGTTCTAGAGTTCTAGCAGAATAGATTCTCTACTCTGGTCACCCACTCCACCTTGAAGATTTACGTGGCGGCTATATCGGCTTACCATGCTTCTCCCGGTGGACATACGGTCAGTAAAGAACCCCAGGTTATACGTTTCCTCTGCGGTGCGCTGAGGTAGAGGCCTCCAGTACGTTCCCCGGTGCCAACCTGGGACCTGGCTGTCGTGTTAGAAGCTCTCTGTGGGCCGCCATTTGAGCCCATAGAGGAGATTTCAGAGTGTTTGCTTATGGTAAAGACCACACTACTGCTAGAGTTGTGTTCTCTGAGGAGAGTAGGTGACCTTCAGGCCCTCTCAGTGGCCCCCACACATCTCGACTTTGCGCCTGGCATGGCCAAAGCCTTCCTGTACCCACGAGCGGGTTACAGTCCCAAGGTACCTACAGTCACACCTCAGCCGGTTGTACTTCAGGCCTTTAACCCACCTCCCTTCAGGGAGCCTGGCCAGCAGAAGTTGAACTGTACGTCGGCAGAGCTGCCCTGTGGAGGAAGTCAGTTGCTCGAATGCTTCGGTCCACCCAAGAAGGGGTGTCCAGCGACCAAGCAGACTTTGAGCAGATGAATAGTGGATGCCATTAATACATCTTATGAGTCCTCTGGTCTCCCGCCAAGGCTAGGAGTCAGAGCGCACACAACACACGGAGTGGCGGCTTCGAAGGCCCTGCTAGCAGGGGTCTCCATGGCCGATATATGTGACGCTGCAGGGTGGTCCACCCCTCACACTTTCGTCCGCTTCTATGGACTGGACTTGTGAGCTACTCATGGCTCTTCTGTTCTCATGCTCAAGCTGTGCACCACACAAACTAGGCAGGGAATTGGAAAGTCTGGAGGCGTGGGCATCTCGTTCCCAAAGCATCTCGGATGCAGCTCGAGTTCCTGAAAAGGAACGTCTCAAGGTTATGAATATAACCCTAGTTTCCTCGAAGGAACGAGACGCTGCGTCTCAAAACCACACTTTCGGCATCCCCTGCCTGCGCTCTGCTGTATGACAGGAGCTGTTTGTCGGCCCGCATTCCAAATACTTCCTGGCAGATGAAATCACCCGCCTATGGAGTCCCAACTCTTCATTGGCTGATTTCACATATGATTCAGAGCGTGGTCACACTGAGGGCGTTCCCAAAGCGTCTCAGACGCAGCGTCTTGTTCCTTCAAGGAACTAGGGTTATATTCATAACCTTGAGATGTTTTCTCATCTCTCGGAACGGACATGATTGCTGCCTCACGTGTCTGGGCCGAGATCACGCCGGGCAGCGTTTGTGGATGATTCATGTGTTCATTGCGAAATGCATGACCATGGCTACAGTGAGGTCCTTGCCGTCTTCCTGCGGCAGATCATGAGCCGTAATAGTTTTTCGGTTGCTGTAGAAAGGCGTTTGGAAAGCCTCACGTTGACCACGCAGAATGTTCTGCCAGGCATTAAAACCCTGCGGACTTCTGCCCCATCACATAGCTCCGTCAGTGTTGCCAAAGCAGATTGCTTCCCAGCACAGGGGGTGAATGTCTCCTCTGGTGCCCTCCAGAGGGTCCAGATGTCTATTGCAGCATCAGATCAGGTCACTGCCCTGTCCGAGCTTCAGTGCGCTAGTTTGTGGTAGGGACTTCACTTCCATCTGGTCCTTCAGGGCAATCTTAGCCATCTGGTCCTTCAGGGCAACCAGGGACTCTAAACTCTCCCAAAGAAAAAAAGGGGATCTCTTTTCTCGGCATGGAGCTATACTCGTTCAACATGCTGCTCACCTCACCAACAAGCGTGTGTAGACAGTGCTGAAGTGCTTGAACTTCTTCAGGCACAGCCGCAGTAACGCCGCTGGGCTTGCTTCATATGAGACCACTTCAGCACGATCGAGTCCCAAGATGGGCTTGGCACCGTGGCACTCTCCGTATTGCCGTTTCCCCGGGGTGTCACCACCTGTTCAGCCTGTGGTCAGTCCCTGCCTTCCTATGGGCCGGAGTCCCCCTACAGATGTCCAGGCATGTCGTGATCAACACGGATGCCTCCTCCAGCCTTGGGTCCCTGGACAGGTGTCTGCCTGCTTTGCCTGTTAGCCATGTTTCTGGCCCTGCGTCGCTTTTAACCAATGTGCCGCCACAAGCACATGCTGGTCCAGATGGACAACACTGAAGCCGTAGCGTACATCAGCCGACAAAGTGGTCTACGCTTCCGCAACTCACAACTCGCCCGCTATCTGCTCCTGTGCAGTCAAACGCAGCTCAAATCGCTGTGCACTGTGCACCCATATGTAACGAAGTGATTCAACTGAAAGGGAAAAGTCTAGGTTACGAAGGTAACCCACGTTTCCTGAAGGAGGGAACGAAGACCTTGCCACGACCCTGTGGTCGCGCTGACACCAGCTCAGCTCCTCAGCGAAAACCTGCAGGTGCACTGCATTCGTGCCCTCTTATACTAACGTAGTGATGAGGTACACAGGAATGCAATTTGTGCACGCCAATATTTATTGGCCTTTTGTTTGAAGTTTAAAGGTAATTGGTCTCTCATGCGAGTTTCCAATGTAACGTCTCTGTTCCCTCCTTCAGGGAACATGCGTTACCTTCGTAACCTAGTCTTTTTTTTTTTTTTACATTTTTTAAATGTTATTTACTCCTGTGATGGCAAAGCTGACTTTTTTCATTTCTTTTTTTACAATTATAATGTTTTTACTGTCATGTTTTACAATCCATCCTTGATAAATAAAAGTTTTCATTTATTAAAAAAAACTTCTTACTGTGCCCAAACCTTTAAACAATAATATATTATTGATTGATATTGAAAATAATAATACTAATAATTTTTGCTAGTTTGTAGTATTTTAATGACTGATTGAATACTTTAATAGTGTTTTACTTTTTTATACTAATGTTTGGTATCTTTTTTATATGAAAAAGAGCTTTTTGAAAATTCTCTAAAATATCTCTTTTTTGCTTTACAGTAAAGACACACTTATAGGTTTGTAAGAACATGATTGTTTTAATTGTAAAAAAAAATCATGTTAAAGCGATTGTATGCATAATAGCTGTCTCTGTGATTTTTTTATTTGTTTATTTGGTGTGGCTCACCTTACAGTGGTGGTTAGTGTAAAAGCTGGGTTCTTTGTGTTGCTGCAAACCCCAGGATTTGCTTTGATTTTGAAAGCCAAAGACTCTGGAGGAGGCGGGATATTGTAGTGCAGGGCAAACTGAGAGACCAAAAACAGAAGGATCTTAAAGACAAGGTTATTTATATCACTTTCATACTTTACACTTAAGTAGTCATTGTGCAGTATACTCATCCTTATGTAATTCCAAATCCTAATGACTTCCTTTCATGCAGGTTTGCAATGACATACAGGTGAGTAAATGATGAAAACTTTAATTTCTAGATTAACAATTGCTAGGATTTCTCAATATGTGCATCAAAAAAACGGCAGCACACCGACCTGCACAAACACACAGCCTTTGCCTTCTGCCCTTAGCTTGTATGTGCCAGTAGCTTCCTGTAGCTGTTTCTCCTGGTAAAGCAGTCGGTTGTTCTGGTTCACGGTGAACTGGTTTCTCTGGCCTGAAGGGGAGGTCACGGTTACGGTAATGGATCCTGCTGGATTGAAGGTGGCAGCACTGTACTTAGCGAGGGCCTGGAGTGCTACTACAGTATCCTGTTCACAGAGAGAGAGCAACACCACTTACAGCCAATACCACTAAAACACATTATAAAAGCAGAGAGTGATCTAAAGAAAGCTGCATGGAATAAATTGTATTACCTGTGAAGAGGAAAAGCCTCCATACGCATTCTGCTTCTTGCTTAGCCAGTGTACTATGCCAGCAGAGTAGTTCAGTCCAAATCCAGGCAGTGAGGGTCCTGAGAGCAAAGCCAGCAACACATAGGCACTCGCCTCTACCTCCACAGACCCAGTAGGTTGTGCATTATTAGCCAGACTCCAGTATCGTCCAACACCTAAAAATAATCAACCAATAATTAACCCTAAATATCTTTTGTAAAAAAAAGCTGGTTTTGTCCGCTTTAAAGGCGTTGTGAGTCCACCTTTGACCACCCTTTTAGTGTGTTCGACTTGATGCAGCACTGCACAGAATGATCAGTGTATGACATCAAATTACAGCGAGAGCAGATAGATTTATTATGCTTTCAAATGGCTCTCATGGTTCTTTGATGTCATACACATCATTATGTGCAGTGCAAAAACAAATTAAAAAAATACTTTCGATGAACTTTAATTTTATTAATTACATGTATTTGTTTAAGTTATCATTACTTAATCAAAACAACCCAACTGCAGTTTGATTATTATTAGGCCTACTTGGAATGCGCAATAAAAATACATATATATATATAAAATACAAATGGAGTTAGCGTTGTTCTGTTTTTTTGTTTTTTTGAATTTAAACAAAAATTGAGCAGGAATGTGCAAGTAATGTGTAAATTTCTTGGCTTTAGTGAAGTATAAAGCCAATTACTTTATTTGGCAAACACAAAATATTTTTATAAATGAAAAAAGGTACTGTACCGTAGGTAGGCTAGGTTTTTTTTCTGTTTTTTGAAAATATACATTTTGCACATCCTTACAAAGTAAAGATTTTTGTAAACATATTTTAATAATGTTATTTCTAGATCTAGAATAATCTAGATTAGGGACTGTCAAACTGGGGTCCAGAGAACAGAGATTTAGAGCATAAAGGGAAAAATAAAAATATGCATACAGCCTTGATTTTGTGTTTCTTTTTTAACAATTTAAGAAATGGTGAGAAAAAAAAACAAGTATTTTCCTCTCTGCAATGCAATAAATCAACAGTAGTTTGTGCCTTGTTCTCTTTCTTCTCAAGGAGTTTATTACTATACTACAGAGACCTGCATATGTCATGATTTCACTATAACAAGGGAACAAATTACGAAAATTTGCAAAATGTAACGTGTTAACAAAAAGTATCTATGAAATATCTATGAAAATATATATGTTTTTATTCAATAATATCAGCATTTTTTTTTACAAGACAAGTATTTTAGTATCTTTATTTATTTCATATCTAAAGCGGAATGGTACCATCTCTCATGGCCTGCTGATCCAGGTTGGAGACAAGGCTCAGTCTCATCTGTTCATCTCCAGCAAGAGTGAAAGTGTAGGAAAGCAAGGCCGTCACATAGGCGTTGGTGATGTTACGGGAAGATTCCTTCAAACAATCAAGGCTTTTCGCCACCATGGAATCCTTACAAATCACACAAGAGGCTTAATGAGTTTCTGTTTCCTTCATTAGTCATATTATCTGTACCACGTCCCTCTTTGGAGCCATAAAGGTGGTTTTACTCACAGTTTTCGGAACTCCTAACTCCAGCAGCGCTACAGTGATGTATGCAGAGAGAGTGACTTCATCGCTGACGCCACCCTGTGAGAGGAAAAGCATCATCAAGTGCTCTAGGGACTGCTAGAGGTCATGGCCTTTAGCGTCCTGGTTAGAGCGCCTGCCTCCATGCTGGAGACCTGTGTTCGAGACCTGCTTGGAACGAGGGCAAGTACAAGTGGTGGAGGCGGACCCAGGGTGGTTACACATGCATCACCTCATCCCACTCAATGCTGTGATAGCTTCACATCACATCTACCGTTACTTAACTAGTACCAATTACTGAAGATTGAAAATTGCAAAATTGCTTTGCAATTTTTAAGGAATGCACTCCTATAGCTTATATAATGTATTTTATAATGATGCTGGTTGCTGGACGTGCTGTGTGTCATTGTGAAAGTGAAACGACTTTATTTGTAATGAGTGAGTATTCACAACACTGTTTCAGAACAGTTCAACCCAAATATTAGAGTGTGTTCAGCACATTTACGGAGGATGGACTCCTAAAACCTGGAGAGCAGCCTATGCTGGCTGTGCACGGAGACTATAAAGTAGAGCAATTATACCTCTGAAAGGACAGTCTGGCGCTTCTTACTCACAACCTTAATTAGCTATGTTTTCTTATTAAAACAACCTGTTACTTATTATTCAAATGCGAGTTGTGAGCAGTGAATGGTAGTGTTTGTTGCTTGCCGTTTCACAAATGCAGACATGGTATTATGTTTTCTGTATTATGTTTACGAGGCGTGATGCACGTAAAAAGAGAGTACTTTCACAAAATAATGTTCTTTTTAGCAAACTAATATAAATGAATATTTCATGTTATTATATAAAAAGCACACAGGAGCACGAGCTCAGTATAGCCCTAAATAATTAAGTAGTCTATATGAACCAGTGAAATATTAATCTATTTTTTATTCAGCAACAGATAAAGGCCCTGAGTTTGTCTCTCTTGTTCTCACCATCATATCAATGTGGTAGAGCTTTCCAACAGAGTCGAAGCAGCCGTTGTCCTGTTGCTGGCGCCCCAGCCATTCCTTTGCCTGATCGATGTTATTCTGATCTATAAATATATAATTCTTCGCCCCACCAAAGCTCTTCATCACAAATGCAGTTAGCCTGAAGAAACAATAAAAAATTCTGTAAAATTGCCATTATTTGATGACTCTGCTTTAGTAGTTTTCAAGATGTTCCCTTGTGCAAATCCATGTGGACCAGGCTTTCATTATTCTAAAAACACCTTCTTATGCACCAAAAGTGCATAAAGCCTAGCCTGACTACGAGATATTTTGTACTTCCCCCTTAATTTCAGTTCACTCAAAGTTTGGTTTGGTATTACCAGGCTATGTAAAGCTAGAAACCCCACAGTAATAGTTCTAAATTAAGTAACTAAAGATTTCATTGTCTCTGTAGCAGACTCACCAGGTGTTACCAGAAGGATCATTCCTCCCAAAAGCACTGTAGGATCCGTCACCGTGCTTGTATGTCAGCTCTCTCTGATAGCCTGCAACACAAGAAGGAAAACAGTCTGATATACTTTGCTACTGTACGTGCAGGTTTGCAGAAAGGAGGGCAACTGGACCTTGTGGAGCTCTGATGAGCTAGCTTGAAAAAAAAGGCTTGAAATTGTCTGTAAATTAACATTGTGAAAATGTCAACATTTTTACCCAAAAAAGACTGCAGATGTTCATTTACAAATCAGCATTTTGCCTGTATGTTATATGTGACCCTGGACAACAAAACCAGTCATTAGTGTTATTTTTCCGAAAATTAAGATTGATACATGATCTGAAAGCTGAATAAATAAACTTCCCATTGATGATGATTTGGATGGATAGGGCGATATTTGACCGATATGCAACTATATGAAAATCTGGAATCTGAGGCTACAGAAACATTTTAATTCTGAGAAAATCACCTTTAAATTAAAGATCTAAAGATCTTATCAATGCATATTACTTATCAAAAATTAAGTTATTTTAAGTTATTATATTTTCTCTAAGAACTTGACTAAATACCATCATGTAACATGATCGTTACTTACTATCCTAAGGATTTTTTGCAAAAATGAAAAATCAATAATTTTGACCCATGCAATGTATTTTTGGCCATTGCTACAAATACACCCCAGCGACATAAGACTGGTTTTGTGGTCCAGGATCACATATTTCATAATGGTTTTTCTCACCGCTCTCCAGGAAGGTTATGGCTCTGTTTTTAATCTCAGGAGTGAGTTGTCCGCTGCTCTCCAGATACTGAAGGATGTAGATATTGGGGGCAAAACGCAGCATGTTCTGCTCTCCACATCCATACGGCATAGCCAACAGATCAGCGATGTTCCTTAGAGCACGACCCATCAGATCACCTGAGAACCACACAGCCATACAACTGTCAATAAATGAGAAATCTATCCAATAAGAGCATTCATTTTATTTAATGTACTGCATATAATTATCCCAGTCAATGTAAATGATGTACATTTGCCAGCATATTTTTTAAGGCTCACCCATAACTGTGATGAAGCTTTTGGCAGAATCCTTGACAAATACTTTGGGCAGAGTAAGAGAGATGGATGTCTGCTGTAAACGGTCTAATGAAATAATAAGAAAAACCCTGTGAGATTCAAAACATCTGATCATGCTGTGCTTTGCTTTACCACTGAAAATCATTATCAGAATTTCTTGTGAAAATAACACTGGTTTTAAAAGATAAAATGAATCATCAAGTATTTTAACATTTATTTAGAGCAATATCACATCACAGAATTCCATTGTTAGTGCATAATAGTAAACAGGAAATAATAAATAGTAAACCTATTTTGCTAAGGTCAAATTCTGAAACAGAATGTAACTTCTATTAATAATTAAAATTCTCTTTTCTTGATAGACAACACAACACATTGTAACGCCATTAACCTGTTACACAGATGAATTCATTCTGAGTAATTGACTGTTTAGTTCCCTCCGCCTAAAAAAAACAAACAAAAAGCAGGTAATAATATATATATATATATATATATATATATATATGAATTTATGCAAGAAGCTTAATATGTGAACTTTATTAACTTAATTTTATGTGCATTATTTACTTTTAACAAGACTCAATATCAATAACCAAATTAAGTAAGTAAGTAAAGAAAGTAAATTTGGTACATTTTCATTTAATCTTGACTTGTCAGCTTGTTGGCATTGGAAACCCTGTACTTAATAGAACCTACATTAAATATAGTAAAGATACATACCTCCACCAGAATGCTCTGCATCACAATATCAACCCTGCCTTTGTCTGGCAAAGTCACCACTTCATTGCCACACCGTTCTTGACTCTTTACCGCCTCAGCACGCACTGTAATGTTCACCTTTCCTGTAAAACACACACACACACACACACACACACACACACACACCAGTAAACACTGACTACCTCTAAGTTACATAAGAATAAGTTACACAAAAATAACAGGACTCTCTCTATACCATGTTTCTGTTTGTTTCTGTTTACATAGAAGTCAAAGTATCTGGCTTACCCAGTGCAGAGGGTGTAACAATCCACTGGAAGGTTTGGCTCTCTTCCGAGCAAACACACTGAGTGTAAATGCAGCCTTTGCACGGCTGTGCTTTGAACTGTGCTGAGTCTTCCAGCGTGACCTTCACCTTTAT
>JAUMHQ010000022.1:1029242-1045863 GCA_032361165.1 Enteromius paludinosus | reverse complement strand
CTGGTTGGGGAGCGATCATGAGTGGTCGCTCAGCCCGAGGTCTGTGGGAAGATCGCCATCTTACTTGGCATATAAACCGTCTAGAGATGCTGGCAGTGTTCCAGGCACTCAAATATTTTCTCACAGACGTAAGAGACAGACACGTTTTAGTACGCACCGACAACACGTCAGTCGTCACTTACATAAACCACCAAGGAGGTCTGCGTTCGCGCCCCTTGTACAAGCTGGCGCACCAGATCCTTGTGTGGCCCGGGAAAGATCCCTCTCACTGAGAGCCATCTACATTCCCGGGCATCTAAATGTGGGAGCAGACATCCTGTCGAGACAGGGGCCGAGGCCCGGGGAATGGATGCTCCTCACCGTGGTGGTGGAGCAGATCTGGAGAGTATTCTACAGAGCAGAGGTGGACCTCTTCATGACCAAGGAGAATGCGCAATGTCCCCTTTGGTACTCTCTAGTTCATCCAGCTCCACTGGGGCTGGATGCCATGGTTCAGAGGTGGCCGAGGCTTCCTTTGTACGCTTTGTCCGTTTTTATGGTTTGGACTTGCGAGCCACTCCAGGCTCTTCTGTTCTTGCTTAGCTGTGCACCTAACACCTAACACACTGATACACATTTATTAATCAAATCCATTAAAGGATTGATTGTTCAGCTGGAACCGTGAACACTCCCATTAACACACAATGTATTCATTACATCGTAAAAAAGAATGGCATCTACGCTAATATTAGTCTGTCTCTCTCTTATTCTGTTACTCAGTCCATATCCAGATTAGATGGTGTATCAGCACAAAGAGATGATCTTAATCGGAGACCAGAACACCTAGATGAGCCCTGTGGACAAAGGAGAACTGGCCCTAACTATGCCTGGTTTCTCCTAAGGTATTTTTTACTCCATTCTCTCTTGGATGAGGTTTTGGTTCCTTGCCGCTGTTGCCTCTGGCTTGCTTAGTTGGGGGCACCTAATTTCTAGTGATTATCATTGTTTTGATTACAGAGAACATCTCTGCATTTAATAAACTAATCATTTAATCTCGTCACTATACATTACCATCACTCTATTCCCCTATTTGATAATGTTCAGTGCTTTGCTACAATCTGTATAGTTAAAAGCACTATATAAATAAAGTGATTGATTGATTGATTGATTGACATTTGCGTGAGGCACAAGTGATATTTTACTAGTAGGTAATTTAGGATACATACTGAACTGACATAAAATATAAACATTCACAAATGTGAACTAATTCAATAATTACCTTGTCAGCATCACTCCATTAAAAATTTTAAGTGAATTATCATTGTTATTATTATTATTCTATGTTTATGTTTGAAATAAACAAAGAACACCCATCCTTTGGTAGTCACTATTTCAACCTGTAGCTGACTTATTTGGGGGGATATAAAATTCTTAAATGAGTTTCTGTTCACTTTTAAGATGTTACTGTCTTTATTAATTGGTCATAGTTTGCAAGAAGTTCACAATTAGAATATTTTTGTTTATAAATTATGAAATATCTAATATGGAATTCCTTTTGTCGTAAATGTGCTACTTGCTGCTTAGTTATTGCTTCTCTATTAGTTAAGTGTTAATGAACCTGTTACTTATAGCATAGTAACTCTTTAACAATGGACCATTATTCTAAAGTGTTACCATAATGTCATCAAGTGATATTTACTGTTGCTACCAGTTTTAGCTATTTTAAATTGAAAGCATTAGGCAACACTGCCCTTACTCTGCCTGTCTGATTACACCTCTGAATAAAGTATGCAGATGGATCCTCAACTTGTTGTCATGCCTCCAGCATTATAAGATGAGAATGATGTTGAAAATTTGATTCATTTAATATTTTTATATTAATATTATTTATGTTATTCAGTTTATGTTTTAGCATTATTATTTAGTGTAATGCATATATAATACTATTTGGACATTATTTTGTTTTCAGATTTTGATCTTTAACTCACAGATTGCCAAAAAGGCAAATTATAGCCTAAGAGCCTACTATTCAACGCAAAATATGGTAATGGTAATCAAAGTGCTCCCAATAATGCATGAAACAAGCTTAAAAACGTTTTTAAAGATGTTTCAAGTGTATTACATGCAAACACAAAAGTGCAGTTGTCCTAAACTTTCTATCAGTGAAACTGTGGAAAACATTATTCTGGCGCTCGACATCCGGTAATCCTCATGACTCTACTTCCTGTTATCTTATATTTGAAAAGATAATAATCATAAAGCATCTTACGGATCGGTGACTCCACTCGTTAAGGAGCATTGCAGCAGCAGCGACGGCAGAAGAAACAACAGCATCCTGAACAGTCAGTCCGGCGCATGCGCAGAGAACTCACCCACTGATCCCATCACACAAGAGAGCACTTTATACACCTCTGCAGTCCTCCTCCCTGCCTGACCACACCGAGGGGAGCAAAGCTGAGCAAGTGGTAGGTGGAGAGTGATACATTGTGATTGAAATATTCCCTCGTGTGTTGGTTAACAAATGTGGACAGTGATTTATTGAAGTCAATGAAGTTGCAAAAAGGCTGAATGAGTTAAACGTTTTTTTTGTTATTTGCAAAGATTACTTTGACAAACAAGCTATATTGATCGTTTGAGTTATGTGACACTTGTATTGAAAAGAATAACATAAAATAAAAATAAATTAATAAATAAGACAAATGAAGGTCACATTAAAAGTCCTGGAATCTTGTAACAGTAAGTGAAAGAATAAACGCAAACAATAGATCAAATATTTGATTCATTTATTAATTCATTCATGAATTACAGGGAGTCTTTATTTATTTTTAATACCATGTAATTACACATATATGATAAACTTTAAAGATAAACAAATAAAAGCAATAAAATAAATGATGTGGTATAAAATCAAACCATTAATGCTTGGCAGAAACTATACTTTTGTGAGCATGAAAGTGTGTTCTCAAAGGTGTATTTGGAATAATATATATGAGGGTTGAGGAAGTTTTTTGTTTCAACAACGCTACACCTCCAACTTGTTGATTCAATAACGGCTAGATAATTAGTGAGGTGTATTTCTTCCATTTCCTGCTAAACGGGTTGTGAATACTTTTTATTTCTTTATTTCAGAGATTATTTATGTAATCTGGAGACGTTGTACAAACCTTGCTGCTGTTTTCGTTCACAACTGAGCCAAAGACAGTGACTGTTCTATTAGTCACAAGCTTATTAGTGTCAGAAACCAAAATGCAAACAAGTGGGAATACATTTAGTGGAACAGGTGACGCACAGTTCATTAAAAAGGAGCAGCTATCCAAGCAAGTACCACCCACTGGTTAAATAAAACATGTTTTGTGGATGATACAAAATAGGTCTACCAAATCTGTATAGGTCAAAGTAGAATTTTTAATTCCTATCTGTACATCTTGCTGCTGTTTTCGTTGACGACAGAGCCAAAGACTGTGCCTTTTCTATTAGTCACAAGCTTATGAGTGTCAGAAACCAAAATGCAAAATGCAAAGTGTGAATTTAATGGTACAGGTAACACATAGGACACTTCATAAGAAGGAGCAGCTTTTTAAGCAAGTAGTATTTGTTTAGTATTTGGTAGTATCATGAGACATTTACAAGTAATTTTTTTGTTGGCTGGTCACTTTTGAAAATGCAAGTAGGATTTTAACCAATACATTAATGAGGTTTTTGGAAAAAAAAGAAAATCCTCTCCAGGTCAAAATAATTGAAACAGAGGACTAATTAAAGGACAAAAAATGACTGATTAATAATATTATTTTTTCAATATATTCAGTGTTCTGACCATCAGAGAAAAAAGCCTTGCCAGTAGCAAATAATTTCCCTGAAAAATTATTTCTTTGAAAGTTATTAATTAATTTTTATTCAAATTCTCTTCAGAAATAATTGTATGAATACAGAAAGTCAAATGTGAAACAATGTGTAAATTTAAACCCCCCCTTTTTTAACTTTGCATTTCAGTGTCCATTTCAAACAATATATTTTTCTTATTGAAGGAAAACACATTCACAGTAAATGGGTGTGGTATTTAATCACTCTGAATAGATTCTTAAGGAGTTAGCAAATAATGCACGCTGGACATAAAGCAGAGTAGTGCTGATGTGACAACAAAGAGCTGTCAAACACACTCCTTATTGTACCTCACCTTTGTTTTGCAGGTTACATGCCTGAACACTGTCAAGGAACAGTAACAATCCCTCTACCTTCGCTGCATGTTCATGTTACATTTTACACATCTTTGAAAGCAAAGAGAAACATTATACAGCTTAGATAGTTATTTGAAAGGTCTAACCAAGCAGTGTTGGAGTATACTGTAGGCCTAATTGTTTGGGATTTTGCCTAAACTTTAGTTGGTAAAAAAGACCTCCAATTTACCATAACGATTGATTAGATCCAAAGATATTCCTGACCTTATCCCAACCTTAACCTTAGCCCAAAGAGCTATAACATAAAACCAGATGGATGCAGGTGAGGCACAGCAAAATAGGAAACTACTGGTGGTTTCGTTTATAACTTCATGAAACATGCACAGATCATGGAAAATTGCCCAAAAGAGTCCAAACTCAACATATTCCATCCTTTACTGTACATCTAATGTAATGACACTATGGGTCACTCTTGGGAGATCACCTCTGAAATCATTGAGAAAAGGGTTATGATGAGTTCTAATAGCAAGTTCGCTAAGTCTAGTGTTTAAGCGATGGGAAGGTAGTCCAGAGTTCATGAGAAGTAATCAAACTGGAATTAATGAACACATATACCACCTATAACAGTGGGAGGCACTGTGAACAAGCTCTACAAAGTGCCAGTCTTCTGAGACAAGGAACTTATGTTCAGGACTTTTACCTCATGGTTCACTGCAATAGCAGCCACATACACTTTAAGTGTGGAAACAGACAGGTGCCTGTGAGTGCAAACCAGTTCTCCCAAGTGAGGAAAGTAGGAGTAGAAGTAAATAAGAATGCGAATGCCCACTTCCCTGAGCGGGGCAAGGGCACCCTCCATGACCTTTGTGAAGACGTAAGGAGATATTGACAGCCCGAAGGGAAGAACCCTGTACTGATATGTTTACTCTTGAAAGGAAAACCAAAGGAATTGCCTGTGCCTTGTAAGGATCAAAAGATAAAAGTACGCGTTAAAGAGTAATGTCATAAGTTATTACTTCTATTAGTCCATTTAGGAATTTCTGTGCAAGAGAACAGTGTTCATGGCTCCATAATGTTCACAACTTATTGGGATATATTACTCAAATTATTTGGCAATAATTTCCACCCCACTGTCTCTCTCCCACTTGCTCCCTGTCTCTGCTACATTATCCTATAGTAATAAAGCACTTTTTATAGTAAAAACAAAACTCCAACAATAAATTTGCCAGATGTGTGCTTTTTTCCTAAATATATAATTGGGCTGAGAAAGATTTAAATCCAGAAATTAGGATTTAATATAAAGCACTAATATTAGGTATAGCTTATTCTTTTAAGATTCAAATATTTGCATATACAGTAATATTAAATGTACATGATAAATAATCACAAGGCACAAATGTTTTAGATGCATAAATTGAAAAAATGTTTAATAGCAACTAAAATTCATGATGCAAAAATTATTACTACAAGAAAGTAATGGAAAAACAGTCTCATGTATTAAGTCTGTCACGGCGTATATTCCAGTGTACAATACTTCAGCTATTAGCACTTCAGATCATTGCCTGAAAAACAACAGGTCAATAATTTTTTTATCAAGAAATCTACTTATATCATAAAATTACGTTCATATCTGTTCTTTATAGATCATTTTAATATGTTGATTTGGTCTTCAAGAAAAAAAAAATATATATAAAATTTACTGTACTTACAATAGTGTTTATGCACATGGAGAGGTGTACTCAGTCACAGACAATTCGCCTGGAGGAAAAGAAACACAACCCAATTTTTTGTGCGCTACATTGTTGAGCTTCTCTCAATAAAATTAATTATGGTAAAATTAAATTCAGCATGTAAAGGAAAATTACACAATGCTTATGTTATGATGTCACCTAAGCTTTAAAAAAAATTTAAATAAAACATTAAAATGCAAATAGTTTTTCCTATTTTTGTAATGATTTATTTAATCTATTATTGTTTTCTTATTTGTTATAATTGCTGTGTTTATCATAAAAAACGTATATTGTATTTGAGAGTGCACAGTGATGATTAAAACACGTACTGATCTTGTAGTAGTCATATACGGTCACTACAGCTGGTTTCAGGTTCTGCACCATTACTTCCTGTACAAGCTGCAGGCTGATGGACTTCTCCTGATTCTTGTTCAACTGGAATGGAAGAAATAAAATTACTATATTATTACCATAGAGAGATTTATGTTCTATGGGGTACTTACAAACAGCGGGCAAAATAAGTATTGAATGAGTCACCATTTTTCTTGAAATGAAACTTGTTGTAAATGCACTTTTCTGGAAAAATTTTACATTACATCTCTTACCAATGGATTCTCTGCAGTGAATGGGTCCCGTCAGAACGAGAGACCAAACAGACATCACAATAATCCACACAACTCCAGTTCATCCATTAATGTCTTTTGAAAATCACTTCGACGTTACATATGGGAACTTACCAGAGAGACCAATTGCCTTTGAGCTTTATACTAAAGGCCAATGATTTTTGGCGTGCATTTGATTGCGCTCAGGTGCACCTCATCACTGTGTGAGTATTAGAGGGCATGAGCGGAATGCACATGCAGATTTTCGCTTCAGAGCCTTCGCCGTTCTGAGCTACTACAAGAGACCCCCTCTGTGAGTTCTGGAGAACGATCGAGGAAGAGTCCTTATTTCAAGAGTTCCTGCTTTTCTGCTCTCTCGTCCGACAGCGTTTCATCTGGACGGTTCCTATTTCAAAGGCTGGATGTGCCAGTCATCTTGCAAATCCAGTGAGCAAAGACCTCTTAGTGCACAGAGTTGCCGCATTAGGTCCTCCCCGGGGGAACCGGGAGAAAGAGCAAATTTTCCCACGGTTGGTGACACGTTCTCCAGAATGTCGTGAGACCCAACCTGGATCTGAGAGCTTTGAATCGGTCTCTTTTCAGGATGCCATTCAAAATGCTCACTCCAAAGTGCATACTAACATCCATTCGGAGCCAGGATTGGTTCACAGCCATTGACCTAAAGGACGCGTACCTTCATGTCTCGATTTTGCCTGGACAGAGACCCCTCGGCAGGGATGCACTGGCATGCATCTGGCCTCCAGCTTTCCCTCAGTGAGCCTCCTAGCAACAGTGTTTATGCAAGATCAGGGACGACGAGGAACAAGTCTTACTGGTAGTGCCTTACTGGCCCTGCCGGACCTGGTTTGCCAACCTCACGTTCCTCACGGCAGCCCCTCCCTGGAAGATCACCCTTGAGGAAGGACCTTCTTTCTCAGGGAATGGGCACCATATTGCACCCATGTTCTAATCGATGGAACCTGCACGTCTGGTTCCTGAACGGGATGCGGCAGACTTCTCCAGCCTTTCCAGCTCTGTTATAGAGACCATCTTTCAAGCGTGAGCTCCCTCTATGAGGCAGGCTTACGCTCAGAGAGGGGGTCTGTTCATTGACTGGTTGTAAGACCCAGCCTTATAGTTGTTGTGTCTTGTACACGCACTGCACCACTACACTGACCGCACTCGGAGCATCAGACGCTCCCAGCAGCTCTTTATCTGCTATGGCAGACAGTAGAAAGGAAATGCTGTCTCCAAACAGAGGTTGGCTCACTGGGTGGTAGAAGTCATCTCCCTGGCTTATTTATACCGAGAGGACCGGCTAGTGCCGGCTTGCTGTGCCATTCCTACAGGATCTGTGCGCTAAGATCTCTCAGTGTTCCCTTAACTTTGCTAACCTGAGTCCTCCCTGCCCCGCAGTCGGACCTAGAGCGGAGTAGCTCCGGCTGTGCTTCCTCTGAGTCTCCTTCGCCCAGTAGGTGTGGCAACAAATCTCAATATTCCACAGTCAGCCAGAAGCCTGTGTTTCCCTTCAATTATATCCATAATCTTATCGATATATTGCATTCTTTTATTCCACGTGCGAGAACTATGTGTTAAGTCATGTGCTCCGCCCTCAACCACTTGTTTCAGCACCACTGAAAGCAAACTCTGTGTGTCCCCCTTCTTTTTGGGCCGCAGAGGGTTGGGAAGGTTATGTGCAGATCCTCTGCCGACGAACTTGAAAAGTCGCTTGTCGGCAGGGGGTCTCCGCGTAACGCGGCCTGGAGTCATGGCCTGTTCCATGGGTGTTCCCATATGTAAAGTCGAAGTGATTTGACTGAAAGGGTAATGTTCTAGGTTATGAACGTAACCCACGTTCCCTGAAGGAGGGAACGGAGACGTTACACTTTCGTTGCCTCGACTCTGAGGTTGCGCTGACGCCGGCTCGGCTCTTCAGCGAAAACCTGCATGTGCATTCCGCTCGTGCCCTCTAATACTCACGCAGTGATGAGGTGCATCTGAGTGCAATCAAATGCATGGCAATATTCATTGCCCTTTTGTAAAAGCTCAAAGGCAATTGGTCTCTCTGGCGAGTTCCCATATGTAACGTCTCTGTTCCCTCCTTCAGGGAACATGGGTTACGTTTGTAACCTAGACGTTTGTAGAAACAAAGTGATCATTAAGATGTTTTTAATTGTTGCATCCTGCTTAAATACAAGTCCTCTATTCATAATATTGTTTTCTGTAGTGAAAAACATCATCTGAATCAGGAGAGAAATATGCACAGATCAGGTACTGTTCATTAGTAAAAAACAGTTCTAAATAAAAATGCCATCGAACTTTGATTTGAGAGGACAACGGAAAAAGCTTAAATTGAAAAAGCTTTGTTATGGATGTCTTAAAATTAAAGCCTTAATGATGCATTTGTTTTGTATGTTTTTAACAGACATTCTGATGGCACCCATTCAAAGGATCCACTGGTGAGCAAGTGATGTAGTGATAAATTTCTCCAAATCTGTTCAGGTGAAGAAACAAACTCATCTATTCAATGGTTGGCCTCAGAATAAGTGTAATTTCAGCCCTTCTTCTTATTTGTGTGAACTACTCGTTTAAGTAAACACAGTCAGTTTATTCCTTTAAGGGCAGTGATCCATCCCAAAATGGTTTCAAACCAAGGTATTTGAATAAAACATTTACACTATCAAAATAGAAAATGACATGATCCTCATCCAGATCCAGACGTCTGATGGTGGGGTCTTCCCTCAGCTGTGGAGACAGAGGAGAACAAATCAAACCCTAGCTATATAACTTGATATTAAAAGAAGACCAGAGCCCTTCATGTGTCACTCACAGCCTGAAGAGACGTCTCATCCGGCTTAAACCCCGACAGCAGCTTGACATTAATGATAACCATATTGGTCACTGCTCGTGTGCCGTTATACCTGTCATATAATCATTCCAACAATCACAAACAGAGTTCACAACTACACATTGTTCTGTATGTAGACAGCAGAGAGTTAGGCCATGAACTAGGTTAATATTTATTTATTCTTTCTTTGTAGCATCAAATGGATATGTTAAGTTTCATTTAGCACTATATTTGCAAGTTGAATGTGTTCCAGCTGTATGCAAGACATCTGTACATAATATCATTCAATTTATTTTTTAACAAGTCTCTTATTCTCACCAAGAATATGATAAAAAATACAGCAAAATAATTATTACTACATTTTAAAATAACTGTTTTATGTTAAAATATTTTTTAAAACATAAGGCTGGTCTTATGTTTTGGTCTTTTTAGCAGTCTTCAGTATCACTTGATTCTTTAGTAATATTCTGATTCAAAAAAATATTAATCATGTGCTTAATGACACAGTTTTGTCAACTGTGATAATTTTTTAAGGACTTTTTGAAGAACAGAAAGTGCAAAAGAACAGCATTTATTTAAAATATGTAACATTTATGTAGTCTTCTTTTGAGCAATGCAATGCTGACCTCAAAACTGTAAACAATAGTATATAGTGAATATTTATTATGTTTATTTATGCTAGTTCGTAGTATTTAAATGCCTAGTTGAATACTTTTATAGTGATTTGATGTTGTTGTATGGAAAAGAGCTGTATGAAAGTTCTTTAAAATAATATTTTTGTTAATATTTTAGTTTCACAGGAGAAACAAAGTCATAAAGGTTTGCAAGTAGTAATGAATAGTAATAATTTACTATTGCTAAAATAATTATATAGCATTAAATTTGTTTCACAAACTCACGTTTTATAATACATGCTTTTTTTTTCTAAAAGAAATCTGCCTCACCTTACAGTGGTGGTTAGTGTAAAAGCTGGGTTCTTTGTGTTGCTGCAAACCCCAGGATTTGCTTTAATTCTGAAGGCCAAAGAGTCTGGAGGAGGCGGGATATTGTAGTGCAATGCAAACTGAGAGACCAAAAACAGAACGATGTTAAAGACAAGGTTATTTATATCACTTTGTACACATAAGTATTCATCATAGAGCATTTTCATCCTTGTATAATTCCAAATCCTAATTACTTCCTTCTGTGATTCATGGAAGAAAGTAAGTCATGCAGTTTTGCAATGACATACAGATGAGTAAATGATGAAAATATTCATTTCTACATGAACAATTGCTTGGATTTCACAATATGTGCATCAAAAGAGGCAGCACACCGACCTGCACAAACACACAGCCTTTGCCTTCTGCCCTGAGCTTGTATGTGCCAGTAGTTTCCTGTAGCTGTTTCTCCTGGTAAAGCAGTCGATTGTTCTGGTTCACGGTGAACTGGTTCCTCTGGCCTGAAGGGGAGGTCACGGTTACGGTAATGTATCCTGCTGGATTGAAGGTGGCAGCACTGTACTTAGCGAGGGCCTGGAGTGCTACTACAGTATCCTGTTCACAGAGAGAGAGCAACACCACTTACAGTCAATACCACTAAATCACATTATAAAGGCAGAGAGTGATGTAAAGAAAGCTGCATGAGGTAAATAAAATTACCTGTGTAGAGGAGAAGCCTCCATTCGCATTCTGCTTCTTGCTTAGCCAGTGTACTATGCCAGCAGAGTAGTTCAGTCCAAATCCAGGCAGTAAGGGTCCTGAGAGCAAAGCCAGCAACACATAGGCACTCGTCTCTACCTCCACAGAGCCAGTCGGTTGTGCATTATTAGCCAGACTCCAATATCGTCCAACACCTGAAATAATTAGATTAAGAAAACTGAAACGTTGAAGGCTGGTGGTTGTGTGTATTACTAAAAGCATTGGAATTATCTAGATCAGGGGTTTTAAAACAGGGGTCCTGAGAAATTGATTTTTGATTTTTAGATGTTTTCTTTTTTTTAAGGTATAGATTTGTTTCCTTGTTTTAGGTAAACCGTGGCAACAATATAACTAAATAACATATACTATGAGATAAATTAACAAGATAGTAAAATTTGGCCATGAAGGAATAAATTAAAAAAATTGTGGGAACAGATTTTTGATGCACAATATCTATTTTTCCTTCAGCATGTATTGTATGGTATGAAAAATATACATTGTAGAAGCCTTTTAAAAATATATTTTTGTTTCTTTTTTGCACATCCTCATGTTTTTTAAGTATCTTTAATCTCTTCTTTAAAGCTTAATAGTACCTTCTCTCATGGCCTGCTGGTCGAGGTTGGAGACAAGGCTTCGTCTCATCTGTTCATCTCCAGCAAGAGTGAATGTGTAGGACAGCAAGGCGGTCACATAAGTGTTGGTGATGTTACGGGAAGATTCCTTTAGGCATTTAAGGCTTTTTGCCACCACACGATCCTTACAAATCACACAAAATAATGAATGAGTATCTGCTTCCTTTATTAATCACATTATCTGTATCAAGCTAAATTTTTTGATTTATCTTTTTGAAGCCATAAAGAGGGTTTTACTCACAGTTTTCGGAACTCCTAACTCCAGCAGCGCTGTGGTGATGTATGCAGAGAGAGTGACTTCATCGCTGACGCCACCCTGTGAGAGGAAAAGCATCATCAAAGATCCTTCCCCCCCTCAGAACTTCAATCTCCTCAATTTATTGCCATCTAACAGACATTTTCTGAGTGTGAAATCCAGAACCACCAGAATAATTTCCCTCTCCATAAATGATTCTGATCCATTACCTGCAAGCATCTCCTCATCCCACTCAATGCTGTGACAGCTTCACATCACATCTACCTTTTCTTAGTATTATTTGTTGCTGTTTTCCAGTTACATAAGATTGAAAAATGTAAAGTTGTTAAAGAATGCTTTTTAATTATGAACCAAAATTTTTTCTTCTAAAAACGTCATATTATCTTGTGTAGCTTTACTTAATCTTGTTTTAAATAGGTTGAGCTATTTTAATAAGACATTTATTGTCTACTAAGATTTTTCAGCAAAAGGAGAACATCAGGGAAAGAGTTTTACATTGGAATAACATTTCATATAATAATATGGAAGTACACAGGAGCTTGAGTTTCAGTGGTCTTGAGTTTGTCCTGTTCTCACCATCATATCAATGTGGTAGAGTTTTCCAACAGAGGCGAAGCAGCCGTTGTTCTGTTGATGCTGACCCAGCCATTCCTTTGACTGATTGATGTTATTCTGATCTATAAATATATAATTTTTTGCCCCACCAAAGCTCTTCATCACAAATGCAGTTAGCCTGAGGAAAAAATACAAATTGCTGTAAAATACCCTTAATTTTGCTAACTCTGCCTCAGTAGTTTTCAGGACTTTTCCATTTGCAAAATCTATGTTTATTCTAAAACATCTTCTTATCAGAAGGCCATTAAATCCACATACAGGCAGACAGAATCCATAGAGCAAGACAAGTTAAGTAACTGAATGCTTTCATCATCTCTGTACCAGACTTACCAGGTGTTTCCAGAAGGATCTTTTCTCCCAAAAGCACTGTAAGATCCATCATCATGCTTGTATGTCAGCTCTCTTTGATAACCTGAAAAAGAAGAAGGAAAAACATTCTATGTTTTGATTTAACACAGAGTTGATTCATCTGTCAAATTCAGCTAACGGAAGATACAAGAAACAATATCTAATTGTCTGTATGTGTATATTGATATTGTTAAAAAAACATTGCTTTCCAACAAAATGTTTAATCATATTTATGATTATAAATTTGATTTACTGTATCTTTTATTTCATAATGGTTTTTCTCACCGCTCTCCAGGAAGGTTATGGCTCTGTTTTTAATCTCAGGAGTGAGTTGTCCGCTGCTCTCCAGATACTGAAGGATGTAGATATTGGGGGCAAAACGCAGCATGTTCTGCTCTCCACATCCATACGGCATAGCCAACAGATCAGCGATGTTCCTTAGAGCACGACCCATCAGATCACCTACGAAAAACACAGACATATAACCATCAGTGTGATTTTAAAAATCAACCAGAATTTCCCAATGAGAGCAATACTAATGATTATTTGACCTTTTAAAAATTACATTATTCAGCAAATAGTGTACATTATGTACATTTGCCAGCATAGTTTTACACTCACCCAGAACGGTGACAAAGCTTTTTACAGAATCCTTGACAAATACTCTGGGTAGAGTGAGAGAGACGGATGTCTCCTGTGGACGGTCTAAGAGAAAAAAAAAAAAAACACTGGTTATTTGTACTTTATTACAGATAATAATTTATTTAATAATTAAAAAACTACACATGGTTTAAAAACTGAAACTGGAAGCTTTTTTATTTTGAGTAGGAAGTATTTTACAGTTTTTTGTTTTTTTTTACAATAATGTTTGCATTTATATTGGAACCTTTTTGTCTAGATTTTCTTTTTCTTTTCAATTCCCAATCGATGATCAAAATTCAAATTTTTCAAAACACACTTGGATACAACAAATACAGTGGCTGCCAACATTATTTAAACACTAGTCTTTTCAACAGTTAACGCTTTAATCGTTGTCCCTTTTGCTATTAATTGTAATAATCCAGTTAGACTTTTGTTTGTACAAGGATTGTGACATCAGCCAGTGCTCCATTCTCTTTAGTCCCTTGAGAACATGAAGGTTTTGAAATTGGTGACAAAATGATTGTAATAAGAAAAATAAAACTAACATTTATCCAGTGCAACACCTTGCATCATTGATTTCCACTGTAAGTGCATTAATGTAAAGAATTTTACATCTGAAAGTAAAAATTATTATCTATGGTATGTGGTAATTGACCGCATGACAGATATAAACATCTATTTTTTATTATTATTTTAATTGACAGCACAATACACCATAATGCCACTAACCTGTTAAGCAGATGAGTTCATTCTGAGTGACTGACTGTTTAGTTCCCTCTGCCTAAGAAAAACAGGTAATAACCGTGTCAGCTGTTTTAAGATAGCTAGATAGCTAGCTAGCTAGACAAACAGACAGTTGACAGACAGACAGAAAGGTTGACTTGCAGACAGACAGACAGTTAACAGATAAACAGACAGACAGACATTTAACAGATAGACAGACAGATAGATAGATACCAGGAATGTGTGTACTGATAAAGTCATTATGATTTCAGAAAGCGCTCATACAGTGAAGACACATACCTCCACCAGAAAACTCTGCATCACAGTATCAACTCTGCCTTTGTCTGGCAAAGTCACCACTTCATTGCCACACCGTTCTCGGCTCTGCACCGCCTCAGCACGCACTGTAACGTTCACCCTTCCTGTAAAACACACACACCAGTGACAGTGGATTTAAGTCACAGAAGAAACAAAGTACCCCTGGGGCCTGCAAAAAATCATTGACAGTCAATGCAAGATGTGTTAAAATGATCTCTTCATTTACTCACCTCAATATCATTCCAAACCTGTATGTCTTTTCTGTACTGTACATAAGATATTTTGAAGAAAGTCTGTAACCAAACAGTGTTGGTTCCTATTGACTTACATTATGTGTTTGATAACCATAACCATTAATGAGGTAAATAAGACTGTTCGTACAGTAATCAAAGTATTTGGCTTACCAAGTGCAGAGGGTGTAACAATCCACTGGAAGGTTTGGCTCTCTTCAGAGCAAACACACTGAGTGTAAATGCAGCCTTTGCACGGCTGAGCTTTAAATTGTGCTGAGTCTTGCAACGTGACCTTCACCTTTATTTAAAGACAGAGATTTGTTAAGTGGCAGCCTTACAGGAAATGCTTTTACTGGAAAACTTCAAGACAAACAAATAATTAGTAACTTACCATAATGCATTTGGGGAGGTAGTTGAATACAGTGGCTTTGAGAGTGAACGTCTCTTCACGGATAACAGAGTAAGGGAGGGCAAGGCTCACAAAGAACGGCTGGAAAGCAGTGAGACTAGTTTTGGGGGCCACCCCAAACCCTACTGGGGACGTGCAGAAAGCACCTGCGGCCCATTTAGTGATGGTGTCCGGGACCGTCTTTGCAACATCCACAGATCCTGATCTCCTGATGAAGACAACAATATATTTCTTTCGTATAATAAAAGAAGCGTACATCATACAGTAATGCTACAGTGCAAATTCATACCCCACAGGTATAAGATCCCATATCCAGGTTTCTGGAAAGAATTTGCGGATCTTCCCAGCAGAATTTCTCATTGCAGGAAGAAACTCTTCTGCCGGAGCTTCAGCTGTTTGGATTCATAGTTTGTGAATGCAATCAGATAAATGGTATTTCCAAATCCTCAAAAAGTTACTTACATCGCATCACCATTGACATGTCATAATTACAAACAACAGGTGCTTTCACGTCTGAGTTGGTAGCGATTTTGATTCCAACGGCCTGAGAAAAAGCAAGTGTTATGTTACTGTGTGTATGATGGGTAGCATACAGAAAGAATTAGATGACACTGAAAATTACCTCTGAAATACAAAATGGGAGATTTTGTGTATCTTACTTTAAAGATGTTGTAGACGTAATTTTTTTCGCTGTATGAAGGGTAATAGAAGCGGGATCGCTTGCGCCTCACAGGTTCATCAAGTGGGATTATCTCCTCCCAGGGAGGTCGGCAGGGGTAAGGCTCTAGCTCCTCTGTGTTGTATGGGTAACCTGACAAAATCTGGACTGGTAACATTCCAAACACCTGCAGAATATTGACAGTTATTGATCTATAGGACTGAGTCACCTAATAATTACTCAAAAACATAATTAAACATGTTAAAGTAAAAAGTAAAAAAAAATAATAATTCATACCTTATCAACTTTGATTTTAAAAACCCTTTTAAAATATTAATAAAACAGTGAAGCGCTTTTGTTAATATTTTTTTTCCTATTTTTTTTAACTATTAAATTATTATTTTTTTTTTTTATAAAATTTTAATGTTGTATGGTGTAACCAACAAGTAAAAAGTAATATTATATTTTTCACCCAACCATATTTTTCAATGCTATTTTTAATAAGCAGTAAAACAGTTAAATGCTGATAAAATGTTGAAAAAATGTCAAAGACAGTAAATTTTTTTGTGACTGAAGGCCAGCATTACCCTGATGTCTCTGGAATTGTTTTTTCCTCTAGTAGATATTTAATCATTGAATAGCCATTCCACGTTACAAAGCTATCTCACAAAGCCATTAAACAAAACAATCTTCACATAAAACGTCTAGGTTACTATTGTAACCCACGTTCCCTGAAGGAGGGAACGGAGACGTTACAGTATGGGAACTCGCCAG
>JAUMHQ010000022.1:941817-952675 GCA_032361165.1 Enteromius paludinosus | reverse complement strand
CAAACCCCTGTCCCGCCCACCCTTTCCAGGATCCTTGCTATTCTGCCCCCCCCCCCCCCCTCTTGGGGAGGCCCGCAGTGGAAAGGCCAGGTGGGTCCGTAGGTGGGCGTTCTGGAGGACGCTTTGGTGGGCACTCAGGAGGCCGCACGGGGTGCGCAGCCGACTCTGGAGGGTGCACGGGGTGCGCAGCCGACTCTGGAGGATGCACGGGGTGCGCAGCCGACTCTGGAGGACGCCCGGGGTGGCAGCTGACTCTGGAGGGCGCACCGGGCTCTGGAGGGCACTCAGGCAGCGCAACGGGCTCAGGAGGACGCTCAGGCAGCGCAGCGGGCTCTGGAGGGCGCTCAGGCAGCGCAGCGGGCTCTGTAGGGTGCTCAGGCAGCGCAGCGGGCTCTGGAGGACGCTCTGGAAAGCGCTCGGAGGGTGCTGCAGACGCTGGAGGGCGCACGGGAGGCGCAGCAGACGCTGGAGAGCGCACTGGAAGTGCAGCGTTCTCTGGCTCAGGCAGGTCAACGGGCCCTGGAGGGCTCTCGTGCATCGCAACGGGCACATGAGGACGCTTTGGCAGCGCAACGGGCTCTGGAGAGTGTTCTTGCAGTGCCACGGACTCTGGAGGGCGCTCTTGTAGCGCAGCGGGCTCTGGAGGGCGCTCTGGAAAGCGCACGGAGGATGCAGCAGACGCTGGAGAGCGCACGGGAGGCGCGGCAGACGCTGGGAGGAGTGTTGGCATCGCGAGCCCATAGACAGGAGTCAGCTCTCCCTGCCACAGATCCAGCACGTAGCAATCTGCTGGCTGTGGCACTGGCATTGGTAGCGGAGCAGGCTCTGTAAAACGCTTCCGGGGTTTTGGCACCGGGCACTCTCTTGGCGTAGGTGTAATGCGCTCGGGGATCACAGGCTCGGAGAGACGCCCGGGTGGCGCGGGCTCGGAGAAGCGCTCGGGAAGCGCAGGCTCGGACTGGTGCTCGGGAGGCGCGAGCTCATTCAAGCAGTTGGGAGGCTCGAGCTCGGAGAAGCGCTCGGGAGGCGCAAGCTCATTCCGGTGATCCGGTGGTAAAAGTCGCCGCCGAACAGCCAGCCGAGAGCCAGGTAACTTAGGCCCAGGTCCCCGGAAACATTCCCCTGGCGCGGGGTAAGGCGGCAGTCCTCGAGAGAGGCGACCGAAAACGTACTCTCCCCACGTCATCTTTTCCTTTTTTAAGGTCGGTTATTCTGTAACGTGTACGGTGTGTCGAAGGAGAGAGCAGGAGATGTCGAAGTAAAATAAACAAATATTTAATAAAGAGGAAAACAAAACTTGGAGAAGTATCCACAAACTGGTAACATTCAACACACAGCTTACATATACAATAACCGACCAACGAGAACTCAAAAGACATTGGTTTTATACAGAGGGAGACTAATCACAAGACACGATACAGCTGGGGAGGTAACAGGTGGAAGGGATCAACTAATAATGACAATAAACACAGGAAAGACCATATAAGGGCAAACAGGAAGGAAGACAGGAAGACATTAACTGAAACGAAACCAAGACTACACCAAAACACAGACCAAAACAGACTATACATGTTACAATATAATAACCATTAATGTGTTTTTTTTTATTTTATTTTTTTATTGTGCTATAATATGCATACTGTAACACAATCTGCAAACAGTTCTTGTTATTTGTTTATTTTTTAGTTAGTTAACCTATGTTGGTTACATTTACACTTATCATTGTTAACAACCAGTAGGGATGTGGAGATGTGATTTGGAATATGTGCTTTGCACAGCTATTTATCATGCTAATAAGCAACTATTTAATAGTGAGACTTGTTCCCTATGCTAAAGTGTTGACAGCTGACCGACTGTGCAGACCCTAAATGGGTCAAGGGGTTAAAGAGGAGAATTGGCTTTAGGCCACACCAGTTGTCAGGTACAAAATGGGGCACCTTCATCTATCTATGAGTGGTCCATTCCTTCAGCCTTACTTATATTCAAGCAGATGAGTATACAAGGTGGCTCAGAGTAACAGTCATGTCTGCTATCTCTCATTTTACACAATTACAAAGACAAACTTTCAGTCAAACTGGGGTGTCCCTGTATTAAGTGGCTAGTGGGGTGACAGCTGTTTATATTCCTGAAGTGTTCTTGTGGTGTCCAGGATTAAGTGTGGGAGAGTATTCTACATCTGAATGATGAAGGGGTGAAGTCTTTTTAATATCTCTGTGCTGCTGCCTGAAATAGGCTGACAGGTCCAATTACCACTTGAAGCTCCTCTGCGGTTGCTTGGTAGACAAACACAACCTCCAAATATCCCCTAGGATAAGGACATTTCAGTGAGACAGAAAGTAAGTTAGCCAGAAAACCTGAAGAATACATAAGAGAAAAGGATTGAAACACGTTAAGCAGAGCTTGTGGTTAAACCCTTTGTCATACATTGATTTCCCGGTGCTTGGTTCTGCAACAATTTAGATACACCAAGATACTCCAAGGACTGGACATGTTGATAGAGTGGTAAAAAAGGAAACCAAGGAACTTCAGCTCACTTCTTCACAGTTCATGTCAAATGGAGTTTGTTCTCTGACTTCGGTTGAGTTCAAGTGTATGCATAGGTCATATTGCACCTCTTGAGTAGAGGTTTGGGAAACACCAACCTTGTGTCAAAGAATTTAGATATTGTCCCTCTCAATCTCCCCCCTTTGCTCTTACTTGCAGAGGAACTCAACCTGCCTCAAGGCAGTATGATATTTGTGCCTGCTTTTTACCAATACACCATTCCAGATGTTGTAGTCAAGATCTATTTGAGAGACAATTCAGTTTTAAAAGGTTACTGTTGACATTTGTTCAGTAGTATCTGTTGGCTTTTACTTTTCAGTGCCCTCAGTAACTTGCCAGGTGAAATAAAGCCCTGGACCTTCCTAAAGGTGCTTATATGTCCAACCCAGGCTCAGTCTAGTGAGTGGCACTAAAAGAGCATTCAGATTTACCTGAAACAGATGAATGTAAATCTGACATTATTTTGTTACATTCAATATTATGCATGCTGAAGTATTTCTAATATTAAAAGGTTACAGTTGTAACACATTTTAAAATAAAACACAGTTTAGATTAAAGTCCAACTGGTCTCATGGCATAAATGTATCTGGATGCACTTTTTAGTGAGATGTGAAATATGTACCAATAAGTACACACCAGTGAAGTTTCCAAAATAAATGAACACTAGAGGCACCTTTTATTCCTTTTGACACAAATTTACAGAATTTCGATTAATAAAGCATAATTTTGGTACCAGAAGACAAGAATACCATGTTATGACTTCATATAATATCCTCGGAGATTTGAAAACTGACGCTTTTGAATGTTAGCATCACACATATACAGCTTCATATCTATAGGTTTTCATAGATCGTAGGTTTTTTCGGTAGCTCACGGAGTACAGAGATATATTTAAGAGGTCATGAGCTCTGGTTTGAATCATGTCTTACTACGAATTGAAAAAAAAAAAAACAGTTCAAATCTGCATAAAAGGCATGGCTACATCAACAAATGCCTCTTTTATTTTTGCATTGTTTTGCATTTGTTAGCACTTTTAGGTAGGTTTAGGGTTCGATTTGGTGTAGGGCTTATTTCCAACAAGACAGAGCATTAGCTTTTTGCAACAATTCCCAGATATTTGAATTCTGAGCCATCGCAATACATTTTATAACTTAATAAAAACACAGCAATATGCACGTAATAAAAATTGTTCCAGGGTTCACATATTGTGAACCTGTGTTTTAGTTTCACTCAGTGGACATTTCTCTTTGAAACTTGCAGTTAAGCACATATTAATGGTGTTGCACAAAAAGTGCACGGAGGTACATACTTTTTGAGACAAGGTTGAAAATGCAATCATGCCATTTCAACTTGTTTTGAGCTTGTTTAACTTGACTTGTATTTCACAATAGGCAATGCTTCACAATGCAAGTTCAGTGCTGTACTGAGTTATAATACAATAAAAGTATTCTGAGGTCAGTGTTATGTAAGTAATGGAGCAAAACCAAAAAAATTAAAATAAATTTAAAAAACATGAAAAGAACAGATGTGTCTGGTGCTTTCAAAACTGCAGCAAATTGTCTGCGTAGGTATGTGTTTGGAGTTTTACAAAAATGCAGATAGAAGCACGTTTTTCCTATGAGCCCATGTTGCATTTGTTGTCCTCGCTGGTGCCGCCTCACCTTCTCTCATTCCTGCCTACCTGATCATCTGTTTGTTTGAGAGCATAATCACGGAGAAGCTGTTAAGCACCTGTGTGTTATGCCACCGTCACGACAAGGGCTTTGGATGTAAATTACCTGCAGTGTTCCAAATGCCACGACAAGCAGTGCATTTACCAATGCAGTGGGAAAGCCCTATGGAGTTTCTTATCCTGGTGAAGATGCTAATGCCTGGGTAATGGGTGCAATTTCACAACGTAAATGTCAGCAAATCACTGCACACAGGAAATTCTGATGTTGTGTTCTGCATCTCACACAGTACATGATGTGTGACCTCAAAAAGCCTTATACTCTGGGCCAGTGCTGCACTTGTGTGAAATTATATTTGCATGTGATTTTAAAGCTTGTTATCTATTAAGACACCTCACTGGAGGAAAAAATGAAGGTCATTTTACCCTTTTTAAGCTTATGAGAGAATTAAAATGCCTCTGAAAGTGTCTGGCTTGGCCAAACTTTATTTTAGGCAAAAAAAAATCCAATCTGAATGCCCAGTCTCTACACTTTCAATTACCTGCAAGAATAACCAGCTTATGACCACGTGTCATTTTCTGTCGTTCCGTCCAGTGCTTAAGCGTTCATACTGAATTAATGAGGTGGCCAGGTACCTGTGATTAATATTTTATGACGGTGCACGGAGTGAGTCCATCTCAGTGACAAATTCTTGGGTCATGGCAAATGACCCTCTGCCCTTTCTATCACAGACTGTCATAGGCCTTTTACATCTCTTTAATTAAATGAAAGTATTCTAGCCAGACGAGGATGCAAAGCAATTTTTATGAAACTTTTTTGAGAATAAAGACATTGTCTGGTACATTGATACACAGGTGGGATTCAATATAGTGTCCTTGTAGCATCGATAATAAATACTGCTAAATGTCAACATTACATAAGCAAAATATAGAAGCAAACTTGCAGGACATTGCTGGCCTAGCAGCGCATACCGAATTATTATTGTGTTGCTAAGAACTCAGCATGAGTTTTTTTTTTTTTTTACATGTGATCAAAATACTTTGATACTTTTACTGCTGTCAGCCAATCAGATTATGGTTGGTTGTTTTACCAGCCCAATCTCACATCAATTCATACATATTTTACAAGGTGGCTAATTCGTACAAATTCATACGACCTTACTTGTACAAATTCATATGATTTTTTTGCTAAATCGTATGTATTTTACGAGCTGCACATTTCTTATTATTTAGTATGAATTACCTACACCTAACCCTGCCCCTAAACCAACTAAATCTCACTGCAATTCATACATATTTTACTAGGCTGCTAATTCGTACACATTCACACAACCACACTCATACGAATTCATAGGATTTTAGCTAAATCGTACATATTTTAAGAGTTTTCAGTTCGTATGAATTTTTATACAAGACATACACCTAACCCTGCCCAGAAACCTACCTGTAACTGGGGTTTAGAGAAATTGTATAAGATCAGGCATAATCGTACGAGTGAGGTCGAACAAATTTGTATACATTTGGCACCTCATAAAAATATGTACGAATTGGTCGTGAGATCAATAACCTACACGTTCACATAATTTACACATGTATTATCATTACAGTAAACTTGCTCATTAGCTCACATGGTACAGCACTGAACATGCTCTAGAAAATGCATTAAATAATGCTCACTGTACATTTCATTTCTGAATTGCCACAAGCAATGTTAAATGTATGGTTTGGATGAAACAAATGAGCTTTTACTGTAATTTACTGGACATTTCATGAAAGATGCAATAAGCTACAACTATGAGTTTCCAATGAGCCTGAGTTTCGCACAGTGGAAAGTTATTTGTGGAATTTCTTTTCTTTTGTTTGCAGGAATTATGTAAGCATTTAAGTTCCCTCCAAAAATTTCTACCAATTTGAATCTGATAAGCTAGGAACATAAATCAGTGTAGGCAAGAATGCAATTAGAATGCAATTATAAAAATTTTAATGTGTTGGTCAAACAAGTAAATAAGCAGTTAAAATAACTGTCAGTTAAAATAAATGAAACTTCATTGCTTTAAATGCTCAGAATATGCAGTTTCATCAAAATGTTAATTTTACAGAATCTAGTGAAGCTTTCTGGAAAATAATTTTAATAAACCAGCTGTACTTTCTATTTAAACTAGCCTGAATAAAGTATGTTTTCTTCTTTAGCTGCTTTGTACATAAAGTTCAAGGGAATTTGGCAAAAAGGTTTTTGGATGTGTATTTCACAAGAAACGGCTGTAAATTAGAATATTTTGTGTTTAAGGCATAAAGCTTCATGAATATTTAAAACAGTGGTTGCATCCATTTTCCATTTCTTGTGTTCTCAGAGAAGGCTTTCCTTTAGCTCGTAAAAATGTTTCTGCTCTACGTTATGTAGCCTTTGTAACTGGAATGACCATAGTGCAATTATTGTATTGAAAGTAGACAATTAAGCTTCATATATATCTAAACAACTTTAACAAAAGGCTAACAGAATACTTTGTTTAGCAGACTGGGACCCAATTAGTATGGCCAATCCTAACAGCTCATCAACAAGCAAGCTATTCAGCCGACTATAGAGGGTTTTGATAAAGGAATGCCTTTTATCATAATATTCAGTTTGTGCTCCCTCCTCATACTGTCAACAAGGGACCATGCAAGGCATAGATCAAATGTTGACCATTAAGAGGACTTGTTGAAGAGACTTCTCTGTCTAATTGCACTAGTGTATAATGTGTTTATTGTAAAAGCAAAAACAATAGCTTTGTGCAGTCTCTAAGCTAAATAGTTTTGTTCATCATAGCGTAGTGGATGGGTTGAGGTGAGGAAACAATTAATAAAAATAATTATATAAGGGTTTAACCAAGAGTGCATTTTGAATATACTTTCAAATATAATTTGTTTATGTGATGCAAAGCTGAATTCCCATTAGTCATTACTCCAGTCAGAAATCATTCTAATATGCTGATTCCTTATTTGAATGATCAATGTTGGCCAAGTTTATTTTTATTTTTATTGTGGAAACTGCGATGTTTTTTACAGGATTTTTTGATCAATAAAAAAGTTATATTGAAACAGCATTTATAAAAAATATACATATTTTGTAACTGTCACGTCATGACGCTGTATTGAGCCCAATGCAGCCAATCAAGACCAAGAGATCACGCCATCGAGTGTAACTGATTCCAGCACAGTCACGTATGCACGCTCCCAATCACCTGACTACTGATTGCCAACACCTGTAGTCCTCCTCGTTAGCTGGCTTTATATGCTCACCTCACCATACGCTCGATGGCTGTGATCAAGGTAACTTAACCTTTACCTACCTTCATGCCTCTTTCATCGACTAAGTCTACTTATACGTGCCTTATTGACCTACCTGTCAAGTTTATTTTTCAAGTTCCATCGGAGTTACAACGAGCGGAGCGAGATCGCACACAGCGAAATTTCAAACCAGCTCTTAACTCACCAAACACCTCACTTACCTACACAAGGGACCGAGAGATCCACAGCAAGCCTATCAAGAGGATTTCACGTGAGATAGAACTCCCACTTACCTGTGATAATTCACCTGTCTTACTTACCTGTCTTCACAGACCACTGCAGCGAAATCCTGGCTCCGCACGACGCTACCTGCTAAAGAAAGGAGTATCACTAAACCCATCTAGATCTCACTCGACCTTCCTCAGTTACCTGATCATCCACAAGCTCTCACGGCAAGTTACATCAAGCGCTGCAACGGAGAGCTCTGTGAATGGGGAATAAGAGTGATCATCATCTTCATCTTCCATTGCTCATACTAAAGAATGCATTACTCTTTCTATTTATCAATAAACTGTTCAAACTTACCTAATTGTTAACTAATGTTTATAACTAATGAACCTTATTGTAAAGTGTTACTTAAAAAAGTGAATAGTACTCACTTGGTCATGTGAGCTCTATGGTGGTCTCCATGAGGTGACCTGATCATGAGAGAGAGAGAGAGAGAGAGAGAGAGAGAGAGAGAGAGAGAGAGAGAGAGAGAGAGGGGGCTTTCATTATTCAAGAGTCTATTTCACGTGAGGTCATTTTATCATATTTTCAAAAGAACTTTTCATTTCTCTGAAGGCAGGGCTGGACTGGGAGTAAAAATCGAAAAGATTAAATTGTATGAAATGGAGTACACATCTTACCCACTCTCCACGTATGTTATATTTGATAGAGCATCGGGGGGATGAACTAAATCTGGTATCTACCACATTTCCTGTTCTCCGGCAGTAGAGATGGAGAGGTGAGGAGAGAAGAGGAAGTGACTGATCCATTCTCATTCATCACAGAGACACGGTCCTGCTGCTCAGTCTGCTGTGTTGTCACTGAACATGTTTACTTTCTAAGCACAAGACTATTATAAATGAGACCCCCACACCCACCTACTGATGCTAAGCAAAGAGATTGTCAATGTCTGCAGGATTAAATAAGGGAAGGCTATCAATAATATGTGCTCAGTAGATGCATGTTAGGACCCCTCTGTAAACTCATGTTTCAGTCCTTTAAAGACAATGGGTCAATGCAGCCCCCTCCACGCATAGCTGCTGTTACTTATGAGCTTCTCTGATTGAATTTCATACTACAGTTAGGTCCGGCCATGCAGCGTGATTGGCTGACAATCATTTTTGAAATAACAGCTTGTCATCTGTAACCGTGTCATTCTGCTGACCTGGGATTCCAACGGCTGAGGGACAGAAACATTGCCTCACATTTTAAAGCTTACGCGGTATCTATTCCACCAGCTGTACCACTGGTTATATTATGCTGATTGAGTGAGAAAAAATAAATAAATAAAAATAATTCATGGAATATGAAAGATGTAATCATTGATGTATTTTCCGCCAATGTAACGGAAAATGATCCACAGTTTTGCCCACATAGACTACTGAATTTTTTTTTTTTATTGTACACTATTTTTGTATTAATATTGACTTTAACGTTCCCTCATGATTTTAAAGTTTAGACTTTCATTTTCATTATCATTTCATCAAAAATGAATCTACATCCGAGATGTAGATGAGATTGTTTCTCCATTTATTTATTTTAAACATCAAACTGTTACGTCCAGGTAAAATATGAAACATTTATCTATAAAAATGCTCTCTTCAGGAAAAAAGAAATATGTCTGATCTGAATAAGATGCATAAATACTGTTTGCAAGCATACAAAATGTTGAAAATGGTCAAAAGCAGTTGTAAACAAATACAGTACCGGCCAAAAGTTTGGACACACCTTCTCATTCAGTGTGTTTTCTTTATTTTCATGACCATTTACATTGGTAGATTTTCAGTGAAGGCATCAAAACTATGTGGAGTTATATGCTTAAAAAAAAGGTGAAATAACTGAAAACATCTTTTATATTCTAGTTTCTTCAAAATAGCCACCCTTTGCTCTGATTACTGCTTTGCACACTCTTGGCATTCTCTCGAGCTTCAAGAGAAAGGACCTCAGGTGGTATTCATGGATTAAAAAAACAACAAAAAAAAACGTGTCCTCTGGCTTTCACCGTCATGAGGGTTCATAGGAAAAAAAATACTAAACACACATGTTAAATTTGTTAATACACTGTAGATAGATAGATTAATTTACATCCAAATATATGCAAAAACATATACATGGTAGTACACTAGAATGCTGCTGATTCGTCCTTGCTAACAATTTTCAATAAATGTGATTTCACTGAAGACATCTGTTAAAAACAAACAAAAACAAAAGATTCTGATATGAAATATAACACCAGGCCTCCCAGGCAACCCTGATCTGTACATTAGCAGAATTCTGCATTTGCATTTTGTTCACATTATGAAGAGTCATTTTGTTGAGTTGATGACACATTTTCCATATCAAATAACCCTCTCCAAAATACAGTATCAACTCATTTTATCATGCTTGCAGGCTTGACAAATAAACAGAAGGAGAAGGGTTACATAAAGGTTAAATTATTCTCATAACGTCTCCGGCATGAGAGCCACAAACTGCCTTTGAGGTTTTCTCTAATGTTAAGACAGATGGAAAGGCCCTGCCTTTCAGCAATACCTGCTATTTTTACACATAATAGACACAGATTCCTAATTACATTCAATTACCGTGTCGGAAAGTGATTACAACGCAAGGGGACTGTTACGCCAAAGGACAAACTAATCTAGAGCGTCTCCTCAGGCCAGACTCCCATGACTTGTGAAACAGCAGAAGTAGATTTTGTCATTCATGTACCGTATTAAGTCAGATGGTGCTCTTGCACATTTGCGGGAGGAAATTTCCTTAGGTCACAGAGTCATATCAAGCGCAACATGACTTCTGCGGCAGGATAAGAGGTTTCGGTTGGTCTCAATCATTCTCGCTGCTTTGTGAAATCAGTCTAGCATTATAGTAGGAGAGAATGAGGCCAAAGCAAAATGGTGGCCTCCCAGGTGGAGTAAGCAGCATAAGTAGACTCACTGAAGCTCACTGAGGTGAGGTTTATAGCTGTTTGCTGTGAGAAGCTTGAAGTGAATTTACCACATGCAGACATATAGCAATTGTGAAATGATAGGTAAACATAGTATCTATCTATCTATCTATCTATCTATCTATCTATCTATCTATCTATCTATCTATCTATCTATCTATCTATCT
>JAUMHQ010000022.1:928928-941717 GCA_032361165.1 Enteromius paludinosus | reverse complement strand
TATTTTTTTTTTTTTCAGGATGTGTTAGCTATGTGTTATGTAATCCCTTTGCCTTGGAGTTTGGTGTTAGAAACACTCTACGGATGACGCAGTATTCTTTAAGTGAAAGCCTGATTCAAAACTGTGCTCTTCTAAACTAAACAAATCTCCAAAGACTATATTAGCAAACCAGCGAAGACATTTTTCCACATACTATCAACATTTCAAGTGTTTTATATAAGCACAGTCTAAGACTGAAATGGCTTCATTCTTCAGTAATAGAGTTTTCTACATTGTGTACAGTGGTTTCCAATGGGGATATAAATGGTTCAATAGTCTAAAGCACCTTGTCCCTGAAGGCCACCTATGCAAGGCCAGGAACAGGACAAGAATCACACTCAGTTTAAGCCCTTGTGATGGCAGTAAGGCCTAGATGTGGGCGGCATTTCCCCAGAGATCTGCAACCCCATGAAAAAAAAAAACCACTCTACTGTAGCTTACCAAGCCTGTTAATTGACAGAAAACCAACTCCCATTTTTGTGTTTGTTTCTCTATTGTTTGGACTCTCTTTGTGAAAACAGTAGATTGGTAATTAGCATGATTTGTTTAAAAGCGTAATTGACTTGCTTTCAAGCTCCATCAGTGTGTTTGGTTGAAAAGGTTTTTTTTTTTTTTTTTTTTTTTTTTCACAATGCGCGAGGCCCTTATTGTGCTTTCAAGGGCACAACAATGGCAAAATCCCCATTTAGGAAGTTTCCCAGAGGGAAAAAACTGCGAATGTGTGCTTTTCATGCTTTCCCTCATTGGAGATTCTGATCTAAACATCATCCCCTACCTTACATTATTACTTCCAGAGGTCATTCTGTCCATCATGTCTAACCTTGTGGAGATGTCCTTGGGATTCGCTCCATTTTCCTTGATGTTCCTCATCTGTATCTGTGCAACATGCCATTAACATCTGTACCAATCTGGAAGATGCCATACTGACTGCTACTGACATGGAATTGCAAAAGATTTACCTTTCAGGCCAATCTTGCCTGACCTTCTGTCTGAGTTTATACAAAAGCACATGTCAGTTTAGTATGTGAACGCCTCGTGGGTAATTTAATGTTGTTTTACAAGGACACACAGGGTCAGTTACTGCTAAATGCTAACCGGTAATCTCCCTCTAGAGGATCTGAGATGACACAGATGATTAAATGGGCAGAATACAGTCTTGAATATGACAGAAACATGCACTTACTGTTAACTAAAAGAGAGTTGCCCAAAATGTTTAATGCTGGCATCATTCACTGTCTTTCCGAAGCCTTATGACGTTCTTTTTTTTTCTATAGAACACAAAAATAAATAAAAAAACATTAAGAATGCAGTGGTTGTTCTTTTCCATGCCATTGCAACAAATGGGGGCTGTTTTAAAGGGTTGTTCACACAAAAATTAAAATTAGGCTGTCTTTTACTCGAAGCATCCTTTCTTTTGTCCTCAACTGTCCTGGCCCCTCACAATTCTGACTTTTTTTCTCAGAACGGCATGAAATATACTCACAATTGTCACTTTTTTTCCCCAGAATTGTGAGAACTCAAAATTGCAAGTTAGCATATTGGCCGCCCACTTGTTGGTCTTTTTCGGGTTGGTCTTTGCCACAAGGTGTAGTGTTAAAAGCTCACAAACACAGCGTTAAATAAAATTGACTGGAAGGGTTTGGGAAAATTACAAATTTAAAGAATCTGAGTTGCTGAACAGATAATGTGAATGTAAATGCATATTATAAGAAAATTACTTTTTTATACATGTCACCTTTTTGCTAGGGACTCCCAAAAGCCATAATAGGGGTACTTTAAAGTATATCAGAGCCTGTATTACTATATAAATTGTAGATAGCACCTGGAATCATTTGAACCACTTTAATGAAACGTTTATAGTGCTTTTTTTTTTAAATGTGGAGCTTGAACAATCCATTTCTAAAAAGTCTCAGAGTTATGAATATAACCCCTGTTCCTTGAAGGAGTGAGACACTGCGTCAAAATGCTTTGGGAACGCCTCCAGCGTGACCATGCTTTGAAACTGCTGTGAAAACTGTCCAACGAAGTTGAGAGACCAGAAGGTGACGTCATCATCCAGGAAGTATAAAAGCACTTGCAAATCAGTGCACACCAGCCCTCAGGCATGAAGCAAGCGCCCAGAAGGGGGCGCAGGGGGTGTGGCAAGAGACGCAGTGTCTCGTTCCTTCAAGGAACAGGGGTTATATTCATAACCCTGAGACGTTCCTTTTCAGGAACTCACACTGCGTCAAAACGTTTTGGGAATGAGATACCTATGCCCCCAGACCCCCAAGCCCCCACCCAGTGTGGATGCAGCACACTTAAGGCACGAGGACCACCGAGCCTGGGGTAATCTGAAGGACTAGCCCGTAGAACTTTGCAAAGGTCAAAGGGGAAGACCAACCTGCTGCCTTGCAGATGTCCAGAACTGAGACACACGCTAAGAAGGCCTTCAAGGCCGCCACACCTCTAGTTGAGTGAGCTCTGACTCCCATCAGCATGGGGAGACCGGAGGACTCATAAGACGTAGAGATTGCCTCCACAATCCATCTGCTTAGGGTGTGTTTAGATGCAGGCAGACCCCTACGAGGAGGACCAAAGCAAACTAACAATTGGTCAGACCTCCTCCAACTAGCAGATCTGCATATATAGATGTCCAGTGCTCGCAGTTTCCACTTCAGGGCATACAGTTTCCTCATGGAAGGAGCTCTGGACTGTAGAATAGTCCGAACCACCTCAGTTGACAAACCTTTGGCTTTGAGGTGTGCCCCCTCAGAGCCCACACCCATAGATTCAGTTTCTCTGGGCAGGGGTGCAGAATCGTGCCCTCTGCCTGAGAAAGGAGGTCCCTCCTGATCGGTATTTTCCATGGAGAGCCATCTAGGAGGGAGATGAGGTCAGAAAACCATACCCGGCCAGAATGGAGCCACTAACAGTAGACTGACCATATCCTGGCGGATTCTTGCCAGAACTTCTGGGATTAGACTTATCGGGGGAAATGCATACAGACGAAGCCTCGGCCATGTCTGCGCCATAGCATCCAGACCCAACTGAGCTGGATGAACTAGAGAGAACCACAGGGGACATTGAGCACTCTCCTGAGTTGCAAACAAATCCATATCGGCTCTGTAGAAGACTGTCCAGATTCGCTGGATGACATCTGGGTGAAGCCTCCACTCCCCGGGCCTCAGCCCCTGCCTCGACAGAAAATCTGTCCCTGTATTCAGGTGTCCCGGAGCGTAGACTGCTCTTATTTAGAGGAGTCTTTTTAAGACCAAACCAGGATCTGGTGCGCCAACTTGTTCAAAGAGGCAACCGTCGCCATGTTGTCTGAGTGGACCAACACGTGCCGGTCCCTTAGGTTCGGGAGAAAAAACTTTAATGCCCGAAACACAGCCAGCATCTCCAACTAATTTATATGCCACGAGAGATGCTGACGGAGCTTAGGCTGCATCTACCACTTTTATAAAAGTACGGGGTGAGAGTGCCAAACCGAAGGGAAGGACCAGAAACTGGTAAGCTTCGCTCCCGAAAGCAAACCCTGGTGTGTAGGTCTGGAAAGAAGGGAAGGCTTCGGCGAGAGGAAGGTGGGCGTGGTCTGATTTGCACATGCTTTTATCCTTCCTGAATGATGACTTCGCAACTTCGTTGGACAGTTTTCACAGCAGTTTCAGAGCATGGTCATGCTGGAGGCGTCCCCAAAGCATTTTGACACAGTGTGAGTTCCTGAAAAGAAACAATGGTTAGGATAATTGTATTCAGTGTAGCTCTCTGTGTGAACATGCTGCTGCAATGATGTTGTGATATGCAGCTTCAGATGGAGATACTTTAAGGTATTGTGGCACACATGACGGTGTTCACTCCCCGCTGGTGCACATCTGTAAAGGTTGGTATTACCTTAGATTCATCTGTTCGTGTGTAATCTTCCTCTATAGTGTAATGTAAAATCATGAACCTGTTAACCTTTTTACAGCACAATGAACTGACAAATCGACCAACAAGCTTGTTTTCATAATGTTTATTGTGATTGCTTGAATATGAAAATATAGGCTTTAGCGTCTTTGACATGCTACTTGCGAGTTTGTATTAAAGGTACCTTGTTTCCAAGGTCTCTCTTCATGATTGGGTAATCCTACTGAGAATGAAAACCTCATTATTATTTGCTGTATGTGAATAACTGATATATCTCGATTTGTGGAGAGGTTTCTTTCTCTGTGTCTCTCCTAGTTCAGGAATCCACTTATCGGCGGAGCCCAATCCCAATCTATAACCACTAAGCGTTAAAGTCTTTTTAAAGGAATACTTCACCCTTCCATGATGTAGGTGACTTTGTTTCGTCATCAGAACATATTTGGAGAATTTTAACCTCACAGCACTTGCTCGCCATCGGATGCCGTTAATTAGAGACAAAAAAGCTGTTATCACTATAATCCAAAAGTAATCCATAAAAATCCAGTTCATCAATGAAGTCCTTGTGAAGGAAACTTTGTATCTTACAAACAAGCTTTTCACTTAACAAGATGGATTACTGTTTGGACTGTCATTCTGACGGTACCCATTCACTGCAATAGTAATATACACATTTCGAATACTTCTAAATGTAGTACTATACTACATTTCACCAAATCTGTTCTGATGAAGAAGCTAACTTATATACATCTTGAATGACATCTAAGTAGATTTTACTTTTTCATTTTTGGGTGAACTATTCCTTTAAGAGAAAGGTCAAGACAGAACACTTTGAAAAGCAAGGCAATCTGGGACACTAGCATATGGGTGCGTGCAAGGACAAAAGAATCTTTCTAACACAAGAGATCATGAAAAATGTAGGATCTGGTGGCTCATGGTTTATACAAAACCGGAAGGAACCTCATTTCCATTGCATAAGCTTTCCGTGCTTTGGGTATGTTTTGTAACCTGCTTAAAAGGGAAAGATAGTCAACGTTACTCATCAGATGACGTGCAAGAAAAGATAGTTTTGTTGGTGAGGCATGTTAAATGCACCCACAACTGTTGTTATTCATCCCATTATTTGTCCATCACACATTTCCAAAAGGGATTTAGTAACTGAAGGCTTCTTGAAAAGATGTTAAGAGCCTTTTTTTTATGTGTATCTATCATACAAAGAAGAAAACTGCCACTGAAATTGATAACAATCAATGAAGAAAAGGAAGTGTAAAACTCAAATACTCAAAGCTAATTTCTGATGCATTTACAGACAGGACAATTAGCTGCCGTAATAGAATTGCCCTTCAACTGGGAGCACAAAAACAAACATCACAAATTATTAACCACTTAGAGAAAAGCAGCATTTTTAATTGAAAATCTCTGTTCCTTATGTCACACTCTTTGTTTCTGTAGTTCAAAGACTCAAGAGATCTTTTACAGAATCCATTAATTTTGAAAGCTTTACATCCCAATTTCTCTGAAATTGATTAGAATCAGTGGAAAACAAATGAGCACATTATGTTCCTAGAAATAGATGCTAAAGTTGAAATGTTCTGTTAAATGCTGATTATGACTAAAAGTAATAATTTTTGTGCACATTACACTAGAAACTGTACTTTTTAAAGGGGTAGTTTGCTGCGATTTCAAGTTTTCCTTTGTCTTTGGAGTTTTACAAACTGTTAATGCATAGATAAGATCCCTAAAGCTGCAAAGAGTGAAGTCTTAAAACCAAAGAAATATTCTTTATAAACTACATATTTACATTACAGTATGGGTTTATTTTCATAACGTTGCCCAAATGTTTACGCAAAGAAAGAAGGCTGAGCTATTATTCTTACTGTAGTGTTGCCACCAGCACCATGTTCTGGAGCGCTGTGTTTTGTTGTGAAGTGAAACTACTTTGTTTGTGCTTCTAAAAGAAAACACAACTAGAAATCACCGCTGTGAACTTCGTCACCCAGAGAGCGAGGTTGGCATTGCCCCTTGATCAGGACCACTCTCGTGCAGCTGTTTTAACTCCTTGGCCTGGTAGACCTGCAACATTGCCATAGCATGCAAGGCGGTAGCAGCCTGCCCGGTGGCATGGTAAGGCCGGCCCGCCAGAGTGGACAAAAGCTTACATGCCTTAGACGGGAGCCGTGACTGACCCCGCAAGGCGGAGGCACCACGCGGGCACAAGTGAACCGCTATAGCACACTTCACCTGAGGGATCGCCACGTACCCTCTGGTTGCACCGCCATTGAGAACGGCGAGGGGAGTACGGGGCCCACCACTACCTGGTCAGCTCCTCATGCACCTCCGGCAAGAAAGGCACTGGAGGGGCACGCAGCTGGGCCGCGGTCATCCAACTGCGAGGGCTCGGTCGAAGGCACAGGCGGTACCTCCAAAACAATTCCCGCAGAGGAGCATAGCCGACAGTTCGGCGTCCACCGCGGACAGAGCAGCCACCAGGGTGTGGCGCTGTCCCGGCGCGTTTCCGCCTCATGATCTGACTCTCCCCTGGCGCTGCAGAAGACATCTCAACCTCTCGGGGCGCCCCGAAGGACACACTCAGCCCTGTTACGGGGGTAGTGGTCTCCTCCGGTTGGACTACGGGTCCGAACCTGCTACGGTCCAACGACTTACCACGGGAAGGACGCGAGGGGTGCCGTCTCACGAATGAGAGGCGAGTCCTCAACGTATCCATGGTCATCTGTTCGCAATGACCGCATGAACCATCCACAAAAGGCGCCGCAGCATGTTCCCGGCCCAGACACGTGAGGCAGCGAGCGTCTCCATCCGACTAGGTGAGGAAACTCCCACACTCAGAAACGCACGGTCGGATCGACATTCCGGAGAACACTTCACCAACTGCTAGAAATTGCTCTTTAGTCCTGGATAGCCCAGGGAAGACCTACCGTGGCAACCCAGTGAACGCTGTCAGACAAGAGAGCAGAAGATCGAAGGAACTCTTTTTCAACGACGCTCCATTCCCACTTCAAATCGATAGCCGAGGGGGTCTCCAGCTCAGGGATGACGAAGGCTCCAAAGCGAAAAGCTGCATGTGCACTGAATTCGTGCCCTCTTAAACTCTTAAACGTAGTGATGAGGTGCACCTGAATGCAATCAGTACATGCCAATATTCATTGACTTTTTTATTTGAAGCTCAAAGGCAATTTGTCCCTCTGGCGAGTTCCCATATGTAACGTCGAAGTAATTCGACTGAAGGGGTAACCATACACACGTACACACACATATAACGTTTCAATCTTTTAAAAGCCCATTTGTAGGTCCAGAAGGATAATGACAACTTCACAGAACTTTTCCATAATGTATTTTCTGATGTATGTATGTATTTGTGTGTGTGTGTGTGTGTGTGTGTGAACTAGAGCAAAGTAAGTGAGTGTTAATGTGGTTGGATGAACAGCTCAGGCAGTTCTCAGAGACAGATGTTAGAGGTCACAGGGGAAGAAGGGCCAGCATGTTGAAATCTTAGGTGCTCAAGTGCAATCCAAAAAGGCACTATATGCTTCTGGTATTATTCCACCCCTCCATAAGTCCAGGTAAAAAGCCCCCATGGGCCAGCACTTAAGACGCATTAACTGGCAGTTAAACAAATAAGTGGTTAGCTGTGGCACACATCAGTTGATTAAATGTCTTCTGGCCGAGTCTTAACCTCGAATCTTTGCCTTGATCCTATCCTAAGACTTCACCTGACCTGACTAAAGAATCGTTAAATTAATTTATTTAAATGGACAGAATTCGATTCATTTAATAAATAAGTAAGATACATATTCTATACATATTGTAGAGTATACTAAATGTCTCTGTTGAATATGATATTGAAATTCTAGCTAGGTTTAGGTGTGATATGTAGATATATTTTTAATGCTCTTCAGCAGTATAAACATCCTGAGGCATCTGTTTACTCCTACTTCAAACATTTCTCTGAATGTTTCATAAGATGCGACAGGTAAATCACAGGCTCTGAAAACAGCGTCCCTAAATATGTCTCTGCCCTAGTCAGGTCTGTCATTTCTAATGATAAACTCAATTAAATCTGCAACTTTAACTGGAAAAGTAGTAAACTGGAACAGATTGCAAAGTGAAATGCTTTCAAAAACCAGGTTATTTTGTGTTAAGTTAATAATTTATTATTGTCTAAGCATTTAAGTGTAAACTGGAGGGGGGATGGGGGATGAATTAAATCCTGTAATGTATAGAATATATGAATACATAAGACAACAAATATTCTTTGGATGAAATGTTGGGTTGAAATTCTAGCAGATTAATGACGTATATATCTGTATTTAAATTCATCCATACTGTGCTGTATTCTAACCTATATGGGATCCAGCAGAATCAGTGACACATCTTCACAGTTCTAGGCAAGTCAGAGCTTAAAGCAGGCAGTATACGGCACAAAACTGACTGCACCAGACTAAAAATAGCGCCTGAAGACTGCAGGAACTGTTATAAAGGGCAAACAGAGAAAAAGCAATTGCAGGGTGATGAGATATGTGGTGTAAACTTTATTCCCACTGGAGTTCGGCATCATTCAGGGGAGATTAGAACATTTTACTGCAACTGCCCCATTCCTCAAAAGACTGTACAGTGGAAAATCATTCAGGACCATCTAAAAAGACTTTAAAAAGCTTGACCATTATTAGTATTATTACTATTAACAATAAAAATGTTTCCCCCAAATATTTACAGTATCTTTATATATCTTTATGTGTTATTAAGTATTATTATTCCAAGTATATAATTTTTATTTATTAAAACAATTATACTATACAATATACACACATACTATACATAGTTTCTATAAATTAAGATAATACATTTTAATAATAATAATAACAATAACAATTGTGTAATGCATGTGTGTGTTCTGTGCATATTTATTTTGCGTATGTGTGTATATATAAAAAATATCCATATGTATTAACATCTATATTTATATCTCATATAATATCCTGTATCATTTATAACATCACATCATTTAAATTACACATGAATATATTTATTAGATAAGCAAAACTAATATTGACGTATGTTTTACTGAAATATGTACTGTATTTGTGTTTAAATATATTTATATACATACACATATATACATACTGTCACACGGTAGTGTGCCCTGTCTGTCTGTATGTTATTATTTCTCATGCCTTTTGATTTTGTGTGTTTGTTTTATTAACCTTTCAGCTCCCTCGTGTCTGCTCCTCATTTGTAACCCCACCTTCCTCATCAATGTTCATTCATTTCCAGCTGTGTTTTGTCCAGGTGTGTTTATTTAGTCTTTGTCTAAATTCCGTGCCCCATGTCTTGTTCGAATGTCTGTCGTTAATGTTCCTCTACGTTGCTGTATGTTTGTGGTTCGTCCTGTAAGTTTTCTTCAGTTATATCCTTGTTTTTCATTAAATGTTTATTCAGTTTATTCCTACCTCCGTGTCCTCCGTGCCCACTGGAAAATCTTACGTTTCGCTTCACCGCAATGCGTTCGCGACACATACACACACATATAATAAATATCCACAGTACACGTACATATATTAAACAAACACTTTTATTTTGGATATGATTAATTTTAACTTTTTTGTTTTGACATTTAACATTTGACATTTGCACCACATATATTACAAAATAGTATTGTTATTGGTATTTTTAGTAATATTTGTATATTTATTTCTTATCATGCCATTGGTACCAAATTAGCCAGACTTGGTCATGTTTGTGCCAGTGCTCAAGCATTGTTGTTATTATTATTATGTGTCTTCTTCTATCCATACGATATCAGACCATACGATATAATAAGAGCTGGGCTGATTAAATAAGTAGGTATTTGGGTTAGTGAAGGTTTGGTGAAGGTTTCCTGTATCCACAGGCTGAAACTGTAGGGGGTTGTTAAGAATGCCATATCTAAGTGGTGTCTTGGGTGCTCCGGCTATGAGAGGAGTATTAGGTTAGAGTAAAGGGTTTTAACACAGCGCAAGAAACATGAAGATGCCTTCGTGAAAGCAAAGGCAAAATCCATTAAGTTAAAAGTAAGTTGGTGCCAAAGTCATTTTCATCTGTAGGGAATAAGCCTCAGCAGAGTTAAATCGCTTTGCGCTGCCACCTTCATCCCTAATGCTGAGCCAGATATTGGCATGGTATTGATGTCATGTCTCTTTGTAGATTTTAGTTCAAAAGCATGCAGTGGAGAGCGGCTATAATCTTCCTATTTGCTCTCAATAGTCAAATATTCAATGAGAGTTGAAAGATTCAGGAGGAGACAAGTTTGACCACGTGAACTGGATGGCCTCTTTTGAAGGATGGAAGTAGGTTTCACTTGCTAGGTGGGCAATATACTGATTTAAATTATAAACCAGTAGACATCTGTTTACTGGGTACAAATAATGGAAAGAAGTAGCTTAATGCAGAAAAACTATATTAAATCAAATTGAATCACATTTTTTGGCATGTTTTGAAGCCACATGGAGAGTCTTTTTTTTTTTTTTTTTTTACCTGTTAGCTATATTTAATTATCATGTGCAGTACAGTGGCTGATTATATTTTTAATTTAGTTGATTTTACTATTTTATCAGTGTATGATCATATCATCTTAATGATGAAAACATATTCAGTTAATGTGTTAATTTGTTTTTAACAATTTTAAAATGTATTATCTCAAATCACACTACTGTAAATTCATTTATTAATTTTGTAACAATCCTAGCCGGAAGTACCGTCAAGCCCCGCCAGGGGGCACTCCTACTTTTCAGTTTCACCCAGTACTCTCAGTTGTTTACCGGAATCTCCCATAACGCACCACTCCCCCACAGCTGTCGCTCATTATGCAGATCCACTCTCTCATTAGCACTAGCATAAAAGTGAGTCGCTCCAGCTAGAGAATTGCGCAAACTTGAGCAAACATTTTGCAATCATTTCTGAGAGTATTACCCATGTTTGTTTTGACCTTGGACTTTTTATCTATTGTTTGTTTGATTGCTTCCTGACCCAATCCTGTGCCCGTGTACCCCGACCTTGATTTTTCTCTGCCTTTATTGCTGTTTTCGCTGTTGTTTTGACCCTGCCTGCTGACCACGAATAAACAACAGCAAATGGATCCGAACGCCTCCAACTCTATCATTACAATTTTTATATTTTGGTTTTGGGAGTCCCAAACAACAGGTTGTTATACTGTAAATGCAATGTCAAAAAAAAACAATTGAGGCACTTTAATGTATTTGCACCCATCATATACTCACTTGGTTTTTACAAACAGTTGACAACATGTGATGATTTATCTTTATAGGCATATACTGGAATCAATTAACTGCAGCTACCTATGACTTTGTGTGGCTGACTGTTACATCTACAGTAAATATTGCCAAACTCATTTTGTGCTCTGCTAAGGCAGTTTCATTACGTCACTGCACAATTTTTCTTTTTCTTAATAAAGTGTTTTGGGATCGAAACCATAATCAAAAACATTATTTGATGAATTTGTCGAAAAACTATTTAAATAAAAAAAACATGGAATCTAATCCCCACCCAGCTGAACTATTAGGCTGACTGCATTACATCACAATTAAACATGCGATTTCAGTGGATCTAACAATTAAAATAATAAGCATTTCCAAATCACTCCTTGTTCTCGACAGAGTCAATAATAACTGTTTAAATCAAGTAAAAACAGCTTTATTCAAAATTAAAAGCAGTCCTTTTTCTCTCTTGCAGTGCTAGCCTGAAGCTGAGATTGCTTTTGCGATGTGCCTCGGGTCACATTCCCTCTTCTTTCTCTCAATCATGGTGATGTTGAAATAATGAAATAAATTAGTAACAAGATCCCGTGCGGCAAAGCCTCAGGAATAGATATGTGCATAATGTGTTTCATGTCTTTTGGCTTCATTTATTCCCTATATCTGTCTATTAATCAGGAGAACGGTGAAGCTGAGAATGAGGTTAGGCTGGTTTATAGTAGATCCACATCTCCTCAGAGAGATATTTTACTCCCCTCTCTGTCTTTCTCAATCTTTTCTCAACCCTATGTGAAAAAGTCTGATCATTTCTGTGGCAAGTTGCTGAGGGGCTAAATTTATAATCCAAGCTGTATTCAATCTCCAAGCCGACATTACAAGAATGGTGTTTTGGTCTTCCCCATTGCACATTAACCATGAGCAACATGCTGTTCTCTTCAGGTGGTCAAGGAGATAATAAAGAGAAGGACAAGTCATGTTGTTAAAAACACTCTGTATTTATGTTGGTTTCATATGTATAAATATTACTTGATGGTTACACCACTTGACATTTTTCATGTCAATGTCAGTTTTATGACTCAATGTCAAGTCGTATTATATATATATATATGTGTGTGTGTGTGTGTGTGTGTATATAGTACACACATAAATTCGTTGTTATCTAGACCCCTTTATTATTTTATTTATTATTACGCCCATGCCCATGCCATCATCATCATCACCTGTCTGTACACCTGTCGCGGATCCAAGCACTAATGACTCTGCACATATAAGCACACACCACACCGCACTCCAGGTCCAAGCTCGTTACTGCGAAGTGGACTCACGCTACTCCATAGCGATCTACCTGAACTTACTACCTGCATTACTTACCTGCTCTCTCCTTGTGATCTTCCAGTGTTGTCTGTCTCCAGTCTCCCGGGATCATCTACAGTGTGCTCGTCCAAGTCTGTGGTGTGTGGTGTTTGGTATTCGTCTCTGTGCTTTGTCTCCGTCTGTGAAAAAATAAAAGGATATCTTCATTATTCAAATCTCCACTCTCCAAACTATCATCAGTCTTATTACTCACCTGTTGAACTGCTCCGATCCATGTGTT
>JAUMHQ010000022.1:917436-928828 GCA_032361165.1 Enteromius paludinosus | reverse complement strand
ACATTATGTAATGGACTGGAGTCTTGTGTATTACTTATTTATTATTGTGATGTTTTTTTTTTTTTTTTTTTTTTATCAGCAGTTTGGATTCTCATTCTGATGGCACCCATTCTCTGCAGAGGATCCATTAGTGAGCAAGTCAATGATATATGATATCATTTTTTTTTTTTTTGTAATACTGTGATAGTTTTGCACTATTACATTATTTCTTTGACAGATATTCACAAATTGTAAATTGTCTATGGAAAATGCTGTTGAATTTGAGTCATCAGATGTATTTGTCATTATGTGAAGTAAAAAAAAAAAAGTGTCACAGTTTTAAAACAAAAAGTGGTCCTGAAATAGGATTTATATTTTTGTTGTTAGAATCAAAACACAAGCTCAACACAGCCCAGCTCAGTTTGCATAACTCCTACAGGATCTTTACCCAGAAAGAAGTAATTAAAATGGTGCAACCGACAGAAAAGAAACCCTGTGCTGGTTTAAGCAGTATTTGTTTGTGCGGTGACATGAATTTAGAGAATAAAAAATAACCAACTGTAATTGTGCCAACTGTCCAGTGGGACAGCTATAACCACCAGCAATGCAAGAGGCAGACAACTGTAAAAGAAACACTTGAAATAATAACAAGGATTTGTTTCCAAAGAGAAAGGAGCTAAATATATTGCGTATGGCAGCTATTATCAAGAGTGATGGTAGGAGCGTTCAAACAGCGTGACACTTCTGGGTCGTTATTAATGTCCTCGCTCTTGCCGCATTCCATTTTCTTTTTCGTTCCATTTGTTTTGTGATGTGAAAAAACGGGGGTGCAAATTCGCTGTCTAGCTCTTGTTTTTGTCCCTGAAATGCATTGGCCTTCTTGTCCCGAGAGGCAAAAAATCCAGACAGACATGCTTTGTGTCTGGTGTAAATGTCCCTCCTCCCTTTCTCCTTTCACAGGTGGATGGAGTTCCGAAATCTGCAGCGCTGTCAGTTGGGGCTCTGAGCGCCAGATACTCTCATGTTCTTGGGCCAATGCCTCGAGTCTCTGCTCTCTGCCAGTCTGTCCACATGTAGCAGCCCAAATCTACAGATATCCTCAGCGCTAACGCCACCAGTGGAGCCTTCATGAGCATCTTCAGCCATTCTACGCTTCTCAAATAGAGGTACACTTCAAATCACACTGCAGGAGTTTATGGAATAACACACCCTAAATTCTCTTATCGTTTACTCACAAACCTGTATTACTTCAACAACAGGAGATATCTGGCACTGCTCTTTTAATCTGATAGTGAATGCACAGACTGTTAAGTATCAAAAAGCACAATAAAAATGCATTGTTAGGAGGAATGATTAGGAATGATTCAATATATATATATACATATATATATTTTTTTTTTTTTTTTTTTTTGAAAGAAGTATCTTAAACTAGAGTAAGATAAGCAATACTGTGAGATTTTTTTTTTTTTTACAATTTAGAATAAGTTTACAGTTGTATATTTTAAAACATTTAAAAGGCAATTTATTCCTGTGACAGAAAAGATAAATTAAGCTACTGTAATACTTTAGTTTAGGATCTCTTAACTCATATATTATATTAAACTTAAATTATACATAATATCATGCAAACATAAGAAAAACTCTGATCCTAACTCTAACCATATAGTATGAAGTTAATTTATATTACTAAATGTATAATTACACTGTCACATGGTCACCCTAAAATGCAAGGTTGTTACTCCCCAACACTGATGGTGTCAAAAGAAATCAAAATATAGCACACAAGTAGGGATGTCCCGATCGCGATCGGGACATCCCTACGTCATTGAGATTACTATGATTGTGCTTTTGACAGTTACTGGTAGCCATCCACTTTCAATGTAGCAACTTAGACAGTCTTTCTTTTTTGGTCTGTGGAAGAAATAAATGCATGTCGGTTTGGAAACATTGGAGACATGACTGTATTTTCATTTTTGGGTGAAATATTCCACATTGTCCTAGATATGGAATTTCACACCTAACATGACAAAGCAGCACAGATGTTGATGTTGGCAGCTGTCATGCCCTAACTTGATGAGACTCTGAGTGAGGTATCTTTATGAACATTCTCTGAGACATTTATGTTTTATTCAGGCAAACAACAAAATTGGATTCTTTTTCTGTCTCTCTCTGTTTTTGACACATTCGACTCAAATCCGTTTAGTTGTTTATAGTATGAATGAACAGCAAGTGTTTTTTTTTTTTTTTTTTTTTCAGCAGTCACACATTAAATTGATTAACAGTGACAGTTAAGTGACATTTATGATGTGCAACATACTATATATAATCTAAATGTTGTTCTTTTTAACTTTCTATTCATCGAAGTAGCTGAACAAAATAAGAAAACACTAATAAGAAATGTTTTTTGAGCAGCAAATCAGAATAGTATTACTGAAGGACCACGTGACACTGAAGATGCTGATGTTGAAAATTCAGCTTTGAATCACAGACTATATATAAAATATATTACAAAAGAACTGTTATTTTAAATTGTAATGATACTGAACTTTTGTGCAAGGGGCCTGCTGCACCTACTGGTAAAACTAAAAATGAAATTAATTACTCTACCAATTAGATTGTGTTTATTTAACATCGACACCTACCCCAACTTTAAACCTACCCTTTACTATGATACAAAAACAGCATTATTGTCATACATTGCTAGAAAAAAAACCAAACGTTCGATTGATGTGCACATGCCCAGAAGTCCTATGGATGATAACAACCTTCTAAGCCTACCAGTACCCTTCTGACCCATATGAATGGGCTGATAACGACTGATAACAGCCCATTCAATCGAGTGATAACATCCGAAACGGGTGCTTTATTGCACATTTCGCTGCGGTTTCAAATAGAGATTTCCACTGAGTGGCACTAAAACACAGGTTTAATATGTGAACCCTGGTACGTTTTTATTTACGTTGATATATTGATGTTTTTATTACATTAAATATCAAAGGACTATTGATCAAAGTTAATGCTCTGTCATGTTAGAAATATGCCCTACACCAGTGGTTTTCAACCTGTGGGCCGCGACTTTGGTAACAACATTTTTGTACTTCTCTAAGTAGTCATGTAACAGGAATTGCATAGCTACATTTTGTAACAGCAGTATATACAGTATAAGAGTAACTGGAACAGGGGGTGATCAGGGGGTGTAGTTGGGTAGGTTTAGGTATATGTAAAGTGGGTGGAGGTGGTGCACATCTGTAATACCAGTGTACATACATGGTAACTCCTCAGGAACTGCCCATTTAATATAAAGTGTAACATTCTGGACACCAACCACAATTTATATGTAAAGCCTAATTTACTGCCCGCTGCTGTGTTACATCAGAGTAATTACATGCTTAATCCAGAGCAGCTGTCTATTTAATATAAAGTCTAAAAAAGTGCTGTTAGTCCTGTTACACATTTGTACTTTCATTACCAAAAAGTCTTGTTACCAATGTCCTGTTACACATTTGTACTTAAACATACCTTTCTGAGGGTTGTTACATGTGTGTAGTTAAAGGTATATTACAGCTGTAGATACTATGTAGCAAAGTGTACTTACACTGTGGTTATATACTAGATACACATCTAGTTATGGAAGTACACAGGTATTAGGAACACTTAATATAAAGTGGGACTTATAATTACTTCACAAGACATTAGGTAATGGACTGGAGTCTTGTGGATTACTTATGGATTATTGTTATGTTTTTACACCAGTGGTTTTCAACCTGTGGGCCGCGACCCCCTAGTGGGCCGTGACGGTATTGCAGGGGGGCCGCCAAATTATTATTAATAGAAATTGTAATATTGTTAATATAATAAAAAATGTCTAGTTTGCTGATCTGTTATGTATATTTTCTGTTTATTCAATACATTACCAGTTTATTCAATAAAGACAATTAACAGCTTTGCTTTCGAGTACTTAGTTAACCCGACACAAAAAGCGAGATCGTTTAAATTCTTTTGCAGTGGGCCGCGGAAACATATGTGTTTGGCCGTGTGGGCCGTGAGTTAAAAAAGGTTGGGAACCACTGCCCTACAACAAATCCAACTCTAAACCTACCCGATAGTTTTAACAAATGCAAAACTGATATAAAAATGCATTTGTTAATGCAATTGTGCCATTTCAACTACCTTTAACTCAAATTTTAACAGTTTTGTTAAACTGTAGTTACACATGATTCAAACCAGAGCTCCTCACCTCTCAAGTGCATCTGCTTGAGCTCACAGTAATTCGTACATATTTAACGAGGTGGCTAATTCATACAAATTTGTATGACCTCACTCATACGACCTCGTTTGTACGTATTTCTGTTTTTTTGCTAAATCGTACATATTTTATGAGTTGCCAATTCGTATTAATTGGTAGGAATGACCTACTGTACATGTGTAATAACCACAGACTCTTAACGAGTAATTCTGTGTTAGTACCACATAATCATAGAAAATTTGATTTTATGCAAAGAAGAGAGTAAAATACAAGGTTTTAATCACTGAAATTATTCGTTAACGTTCACATCTTATTCAAAAGACACTCTCGTCCTGTAGAATGATGCAAATTGATCACCAGACACACAAGAGCCAATAACATTTCACAAAAGCATGACGCAATCGGTCACGAGACACGCAAGAGCCAATAGAATTTTACAACCAAGGCTGACGAAGGATTCTCCTGGCAGCATTTTTTGAATTTGCGCAATCAATCCTTTTGCCGTGGGAAGAATTTGAATGTTAATCCTTTTTAATAAATAATATTGGTAGTTGTATCTGCCTGCTATATCTTCTGTTTTATTAATTGATGGTAGGTTTAGGGGCAGGTGTTGGGTTACGTGCTAATAAATGTATGAATAAAGTAATATAAATAAAACTGTTGTGACCGTTTACAGTGAAAAATCACACCCAAAAACATATGCAATAATGGCAATATCATCACCCTATTTTTGAATCCAAATCCGCGAGTGGATCAAGGCTGATGCCTGTCACTGACTTACATTGTAATCTTTTCCGTGAGCCCATCATGGATTTTTGAATGATTACGTGATACTAACACAGAATTATGCGTTAAGAGTCTGTGCTTATTACATGCAATTCTGTGAGATCAGGTTGCGCTAAAAAGAGCACCAAGGTACAGTATGTTTATGCCATTTCAGAATACTATAGCTTTTACTAAGATTTAAGCCAAAAAACACCTATATATGGACTAATACTCTACTTGTTTTTGAACATTGTGGTCAGTCTGGAATTTTAACACAAAAAATTAAGTATTTCTTTATACAGTAGGTGCAATGTTGTAGACAAATGTCATGCACTGCAAAATGCAGCAGCCATCGCTACGGGAAACATGTACTGTACCGGATATTGACTACACCATCTGAACACACCAATCTGATTTCATTACTTGCAAAATTACAGTGCAGATAGCCAGTCCTTAAGGTTGAAAAAGCTAATCAGTACCTCCAGGTTTTTCTAACAAATTATTACTTTATATCCAAAACTGACAGATCTGTGGTTCAAAACACATCAATGTCAAATGCTGCTTCCTACTGTCTAATCATCTGGATATGAGGTTTTTTTTTTGTTTATTTGTTTTTACATAATCAAGTTGTAAGGCGCACCATGCTCTCCACTCATGATTCAATTTAGATTGCATGCGGTGTGTAATGTTGTTTTTGAGTGGAAATATAATGGACAAAAACACAAATATATATGCCATTAGAGTTGACTTTTTCATTAAAATAGGAATCTTTAAGTTAATAATAAACTAAATCCTCCTCAGCTCATATTCTTGTGCCTAATGATTTCTATTTTTTAATGTTTGCATGTTATAGAACAGTTATATATTATATTCACTTCAAAGTACTAGCTAATTTTCATATCTTTTTGTTATTTAATATCCTCCCACAGTTGTTTCTAACTTTTATTGTGCCAGTCATTAGTCATAACTCAATACTTAGGTGTATAAAGATATATAGTTTTTGCTGTTGTGGTCTCAAAAGGAAAACATAAATAAATCAGTCAACAGACCACAGATGCTAGCTGTCTAGCTTGCATGAAAAAGCTCCATACAGCACAGCAAAGACACAGCTATGGTCAGAGGTCAACCAAAGGGGAAAAAAAATGAAATACAACAGAAATACTGTGTACATGTTCCTTCTGGATAACAGGCCAGCCATGGTCTAGCGCATACCCTACCTGGCCTAATTCAAGGTGAAGGGTTCTTTAAAGCTCCAGAAACATGATGCTTTCAGAGCTGACTGCTGAGGCCCTCTGGGTAATAGCCTTAGTCCAAAGCATTTCTGTGGCAGCTGACTCTAAATGTCGCATCAATAGTCAGAAACATCATTTTTCTTTGGGAATGATACGACTGAAATGCCACAGAAACACACAAAGCCGATAAAGGTGCTTTGGAAGCACTGGGTGAATGATAGGATATACATGTTATTGTGTTAATGTCCTTACAAAGCATTTTCTTGTGATTGCATGTCCTTAAATGGTCATGTGAAGGACATAAATACAGAGGCAACTTCATGATGTTTTGTGAGTAATGGTGCTGCACTTTTTGGTACAGTGCCCAGCATTGTTTTGTGCATTCATTCCTTAAGGGGTGACAACTGGGTGTATAATAGATATGTGTTATTATTATAGTTATATTTCCCATATTACAAGCTACTATAATATAATGTAATATAATATAAGTAAATTGTATGAAATCTTTTTAGTTGATTTTCATTGTTTTATATTATTCTAAGTAGAACTTATTTATTATTTTTCCTGTCTTGTTTTCATTGTGTGTTTGATGTTTTTTTTTATTTTTTTTTTTTTTTATGTTGCTTTGTTCAGCTTATTTTTATGTTTTTGTTATATTTTGTTCTAGCTTTGTTCTGTTCCATTGTGCTTTTTGCTCCGTCCTTTTTTCTTTTGGTTGTTTTTTATTTTGTATTTATACATTTAATACACATGTATATATACATATGTTTTTTTAATTTATTTTTTTCGTATTTTGCTTTGTTGCTTTGGTTTGTACTGTATAGTTGTTTTGTTTTGATTAAAATTTTTCCTATAGTATACATTATTTTGCTTTGTTCTGTTTTGTGATGTTTGTTGTTTTATGTTGCCTTTTTTGTGTTGTGTTTTATTTTGCTTTTGTTTTATTTTGTTTGGTTGTTTTGCTTTGTTTTGTTCTTCACATTGTCATTGTTTTGTTTAGTGTTTTTTTCTTTTTTGTATTTCAATTTGTTGTGCTTTTTGTTCTTTTTAAGCTGCTTTTTTTGTTTTGCTTTGTTCTGTGGATGATGGGGATGGTGTTTCATATTGCACTGTTTTGCTTTTATTTTGTTAGGTTGTTTAGGTTTCTGTTTTGTATTTTACTTTGTTGTGCTTTTTGCATGCTTTTTTATGTTGCTTTTTTGTTTGCTTTCTTCTTTGCATGATTGTTGCTGTATTTTTTATTTAATTTTATTCTTTTATGAGCAGCAGCAGCTGATATAACCCACCACGAGGGCTTTATCACAGTGTAGGCATTGAATGAATTGCAATGGGGGTCTGAAAGGTTGTCTATGCCAACCAACGGTAATGTGTCAAGACCACATCTGTCTGGCTGACCTCATTCAGCAGCGGAGCTTCACGCACTATTCCAGACACTATGGTAGAAGCCAGATGATAACAGTATCCAGAGACGGTGGGCGGCAGAGCGTTTCAGGGTCATTTAGGCTGTAGAGGCTGACTGATATTATATGTTCACTGACTGAGAGAGGTTATCTCACAACTGAGTAGGAATCAAACCAGTCGTTCCTTGACCAAGTTTATTTTCCTCAGGGTATCCATGCAGTGACATGCTAATTAAAGCAAGCATCAGCAAGCGCCCAGCAGAATTTAATCATTCAAGGGCACAGCATTTTTATCTGCTGGTTACGTTTTCCTTATGTTAAATCTCAGTATGAAAATAACATATTAGTAGTTAGACAACCCAAGAGGACGAATGAGCACTGTGTATGTTGGTAGGGCAGGATTAAGCATCTTATGATGGATTATTGACTTGAAAAATACATCTCGAGTTCAAGACCTAGAAAAATGAATCACGCAAACTGGGTCAGATTAAATTATCTCAGCATTTTTGATGAAGCCGTTGAGTTGATATAATTATCATTCCGTATAGAGGCTTGTTGTCTGAGCACACTTATATAAGTGATCAATCATAACAACGATGCGCTTCATGCAGTGATTTTCTAACTGTGCGAAACCTCTTGAACTCATTTGACAGTGATTTCGAAATGAAGTTTGAATAGACAATAGGTTTTGATTCAGATGCATTAGTATAAATCATTGTGGCTAAAACACATCCCATTCAGGCATACATATTTAGATGAGTCTGTTGTGTCTGTGCAACAAAAACCTCATTTCAGTTTGAAAAGTACTTTTGAAAGGCATTAATGGACTAAATGGATTGGGGTTTATTCAGGGGCATAGCACACCTTTTTTAAGCCAATGACTGTGCCAGTCCTGCATCACTTGGTGTGAGCCTCTCCTCCAACCAAAAACGAACCTATAGGTCTGCAAGAACCTGCAAGGTTTGTGCAAGAATCTTATTATGACCTATATTTACATTTTAAATGTAAGAGGTGTAGCAGGAGTAAAAATAATGACAGTGTCGTGTTGCGTCTGCTGTTATGAAATGACGTATGACTGTCATTACCAATCAAGGTGTGTGCTTTGTTTAAATGCAGTGTGTGTGTTTTTTTTTAATGAGATGTGAGTGCGTTAATGGAGCGGGAAAATTTCAGCGATTAAAACCTTGTATTTTACTTTCTTCTTCGCATAAGGACATTATATGGCTTCAGACAGACTTGAAATGCAACACAACTTGTTTGTGATGCTTTTTTACTGCTTATGTTCAGTTTTTGCAATAAATACCTGTGACTGCGCGTATATTGTCTGTGTGTGTTTTATATTGTTCAGAAGTGGGTAGGTTTAGGGTAAAGGTGGGGCTAGGTGCTACAATGAAGGTATAAATGTATATAAAATGATTCCAGTTATCCGTGAGTGGATCAGGGCTGATGCCTGCACTGACTGAGCCCATCATAGAATTTTCAGCGATTCTGTGAAACTAACACAGAATTTCGAGTTAGGAGTCCATGGGCATTACACAGAATTTTGTGAGATCAGGTTGCGTACAGAGTGATGTCATGCAAATGTGTACTAATTATCACAAATATTCCATCTCATACGAATACATACGAATTTGTCATGAGACTGTGTTGGATAAATATGTCACTTACTGAAATAATTACCTTAGTGATGTTATTCAGTGTTCACACCTGGTTAGTTTGCTATAAAACATAAATGGGAGCTTATTTACTTTTATTATTGTTGTTGTTGTTGTTCTACATTTATTTTGAAGATTAGTTCCTGTACAAACTAAGATGATTTCTGCTTTCATTCATTCATATTTAAAATGTGTTATATCTAAAATGAGTTATGTAATAGTAATAAGACATACTGTTTTCCGTTTTAAACTTCTTTGGATATTGCTTGCTTGTCTCTTGCGATGATGTAATGCCCTGTTTACATGGCTGTAAATATCAGTGATTTGGAAACCGTTGTTTAGGAAAAGATTAGTGCGCTGGAAGAGGAAGTGCTTGGGCTTTAAATCAGCGTAGGCAGTGGAGTGTTGAATTACTGTCTCGAGCTGATAAGATCTTATTTGTGTGTTTGTGTGCGCAATGAAGTTTGACCTCTGTGTTTTAATGGCTGAACGAATGCATGACTGTTTAGTTTTCAATGCTAACACTACACATCATCATACCCATGCTCAGAATGCAGTAATAGCCTTCATTACATTAACATAATTTGTAATCACTTGCTTTTGCCAAAAAAAGTAAGTTTTTATAGTGCATATTGTGTGCACAAAAAGTCTGACCTTCATATAACATGTCAAGGCTGCTTTATTTCACAGTTTCATGTTTTATGTATCAGGTTTATTTAACAATGATTGATTTGCAGAGCACATGGTAACAGCATTTATTGTTTAGTGGAAAATAATGAAAGTTGGTCCCTTGTGAAATTGTATAATCTCAACAAAAAATGATCTGGAGGACAGAATAAGATATGACAGCTTCGGCAAACAGGCTACCTTTCTTTCTAAATATGATTTTTGCTGAGGTTTGTTTGCAGCTCATGATGTCAAATTGTGAATCTTGTGTTTATGGCAGTTTTAGGTTTGTTTCTAGTCTAAATAGGCCTCTGTCTTTATTTTGCTATTCAGACTAGTGAGCTGAGGGAACAAGTTAGACATCAATGAAAGAAAATGAGGGCACATGAAATGTGAAGTAAACAGGATGTGGAATATCACTCCAAAACAACCATATTTCAGGCAGGCCGAGTCCATGTGTATTAGCAAGTTTCATTTGTAAGTTTTTTATGAAAAAGTGCTCTAGGATTTCTGCAAGGCCGTGGGGAAAGAATTAGCAAAATCTTACTTATTAAAAAGCTTGAATTATGGAAATATTTGCCAAGTACCTTACAAAAATGTCCTTTGGTAATCCTGTGGTATTTTGGCTGTGCAACATAAATTTACCACACAGCAAATGAGCAGAGCTAAAAATGACATGATTACCACAGCACCTTCTGTTTTACAGATTCACAAGAATTTACCATTAGATGTTGTGTGTGGTTTCACGAGTTCGAACCTACTGGTAATTAATGAAACGTAAATAAGTAGCGAATTTGGTGTGCAGCCCGAGGAGAAGACTCAGGGCTTGCTGAGCTGCCGAGCCCTAGGGTTATCAACCCTGGCGGACTCGGGTAAAGCGAAGAGGGGCTGATGGCCCGATTTATATGGCCTGAATTATATATGAAGGAGAATGAGAGGAGGCGGAAGCTAAGTTCGAGATAAAAAAAAAAATTGTTGATCTAACTTAATAAAATTATGACACACATTTCCATTCATTTGAACTATTTTATTTGAACTTAAAGTGAGTTAATTGTACTGATGACTAAAATTCATGCTAATATAATTTCATTTGACATGTTCTGTGAATGTTCCCTGAACATAATTGACTCTTGTTGACCCAACCATTGCTGTTGCTGAACAGACTAGAGTTGTGATGTTCGTGAACGAACCGATTCATTTGAACGGCTCATAAACATGATCGATGGGAGCCGAGTCGCGGCTGGGTGGGAGCCGTTCTTTCTGTCATTCTCCTTTTCCTATGCGTGTTTCACACAGGTGCACACAAATTAGCTCCTCCGCGAGACAAAACAGTTATAGGGGAAGGGGCGCACCTAGCACAGGGTTGCTACTTCCTAAAAGCATCAGTGTTGCCAACTATTTCCAATGAAAAGTAGCTGCCTGCCCGAAAAGTAGCTAAATGTTGCCAGA
>JAUMHQ010000022.1:834899-859584 GCA_032361165.1 Enteromius paludinosus | reverse complement strand
GATAGATAGATAGATAGATAGATAGATAGATAGATAGATAGATAGATAGATAGATAGATAGATAGATAGATTGATAGGTTTATGAAAACATGGTGTGAAAAAGGTAGAGAGAAGGAGCAACAGAGAGATAGGAAGCTGGGAGAGGAAGGAGTGCAGTGCGAGAGGAGAATTTCAATGGCACTCCAATCATCCAGCCAGGCTCGTTAGCCCAGGGAACATTTGCATAGAGCCTCAGTGAATTCATTTGGCGCTACCCAGAGAAGATGGCTTCCTCTCTACGAGTTTAGTTATGCAGCAAACCCTACACTGCGCCATCCGCCTGCCGCATACGCACACATGTTGGCATGTTTGTCATCCGTCATGTATGTTTATGCATACTATTTCCTTGAATCTGTAAGATCTTCGAGCTGGAAGGTTTTTTTTGTTTTTTGTTTTTCATTGCAGAGAAGACATTAAAGCAAATGTACAGACTAAATTGAGACCCGCTTGACCAACAGTACTAATTAGTCTCTAATGTGGATCCCAGCCTTGATGTTAACCTGGTTTGGTGTGTGTTGCTGAATGTGTGTCAGTCCAGGGTTCATGCTCTGGAAGGGTGTGGGCCGCCCAAATGTGGCAGTGGAGATGTCATGCATAATTAGAAATGTGGGAGATGTGTTATTTGAATTATTCCACGGGTCCCAGAACAGAGATTAATGCTGTTTGACTGCAGTAATGATGACTTAGTGATGTGAGTGAGTAAGATCTGGAACTGACATTGGCAATTAGTGACAGATTTTCCCTTAATTTAAAAAAATGATTCAGTGAAATTAATGCAGGTCTTCTGAAGGACATCATTTGTTGTTGTTTTTAATTTAAAGTTTGGTGTTACTGTGGTTACGCTGTTGTACTGAATATCAGCATGGCTGTGCATTGGCCATAGGCAAAAGGATGCATGCTGAGAGCCTTTCTTAATGCCTCTCTCTCACTTTCTCTCTTTCTAGAGGTATGATTGAGTACTGGTGGGGGAGATGGCTTCTCAATGCGTCATTAATGGCTAATCAATGGCCTCTGTGTTATATAGTGAGCATCCTGGGACTCCCACAAGTCTTTAATCTGGACATCATCTCACTGGGCTCCCAGAATGCCTGCACATACACACACTTACGCATTTACAGCAGATCAATGTTTCCCAGAGAAGTGGAGTCAGTATCTGCATTGCATTTTGCACTTGCTTTATAGCTGCATAATTCGTAATTTGTGCATTGTTGCTTTCTAAAGTGGCGTTCACACTGACAGCTCTCTGCAGCGACAGCCAGAACTCATTCATTTTCAATGAGAGAGCGACAGCACCTGTCGGCGACCCGATCTGGGAGTGTTTTGTGATGTGACAAATTTGTGAAGCTTAATTTTATGCAAATGAGCTCCAGCAGGATATGGTGACCACCAATGGTATTGAAGACACTCCATCCTCTGTGAGTTGCTGTAGTAATTTTACAGTGACTAATTTTATTGTTCTGTGTGATTTGTGTATGCCCTCATACAGCGATAATAAAGGTAAAATGTATTAATATTTGTTTTATGCACTAATAATTGTTAACAGAACCCCCGATCCCTATATGCAGAGTACGCAGTCTGCGTAGGGCACCAGCTCCCAGGGGGGCACCATCCCAGTTTTTCAAAAGAAAAAAAAGGCCTGATAATTGCTGTTGCTTCATTTACAGGACAATCAAATCTGTTTTAATATTGACCAAAGATGTAATTCAAATATCCACTTTATTTATAATATTTTTTTTTTTTCATTTGGCCACTTTTTTTTTATAGAAATGCTACAGCTTTGTAATTTCTTCAACAAAAACATGGATGTTTTATTTAGTCTGATTTCTGAATGCTTAAGACCATAAAATCAATCACAATGTATTAATAAAATCATATAGTTTCTGTCTAGGGCTGCAATTGTAATTTATAAATAAAACAATGTAATTACAATTAATTTATTTACTTTTATATTCATATAAAGTTCTATTTTGACACCGTTAGGCTAGTGGGTGTTTTAGTTTTTAAGGAGGGGGCACAACAATGCTATTCTGCATAGGGCACGCATTTGGCCAGCACAGTACAGTACAGTGCATTGTGCTCTCATGCAGTTTGTATACACACATTTTCTGTTGCACAATTGTTAATATTTAGCTGGGGAAAACTTTTTACGTTTGATTTGTGGTCAGATTTTCCTTGGAAAATTAGGCCTCAAATGACATTTTTAAAACTCAGGAAAGTTTTTATACAGCAATTTCCACAGCTAGAAGAAACACAATAACATGTTCATACACTAATAGAAACAAAATAACATATTCCTTTTCACACAAATTATGATTACAGGGGAAAATTATTGATAAATAAAGTTCATGCAACTCCTTCCGCAATGTGACTCTTATATTATGACTTCAAAACAGTTTTAGACCCAATAGATTTTGACATTTACATTCGCTCCATATGGCTATTCTGACCTTAGTAAACTTGATCAGAAGTACGTCGTATTTTTAACATGGAGAGCCCAAGTCCCATTAAATGTAAATCATAATTAAAAAATCTGAAATGAATATGCATCAGATTAATTTATTTATGTTTTTTGTTCTCTTATAAAACTTAAAATTGTTAAACATATTTTTTTTTGTTCATAGTGTCGGTTAAGCTTAATGTCGAGTTTAGTGTTTTCATATGCAAGCAATAAAACTTTAATGCCACTCACGAGACATTTCATTTCTGAACTGCCACAATGCCTACATCTAATGTCATAAAATGTTACCAGATCACCACTCACTGGACTCATCACTTACAATATCATAAAACATTTGCTAAAATGTCACCATGGACACAAAACCTGCCATAGATATTTTTTTAAAAGGTATGGCCAGTTACACAGTCATATGATGAAATTGCTGTCAGTATGAATGGTACATAAGACCTTGATAATCACTTTATCAACACTTAAGAAGGGTTTTGTATAAGGCTTTGTTTTATTTTCTATGTTGGGGTTCGATAGGTTGCAGCGCAGCTTCATATCTGCTTGAGAAGAGTGTCTTCTAACCTGCTTCCCTCTGAGCATAGTTATTTATGAGTTAAGAGTGTGTTTGTGTGTGAGTGAATATGTGTTTGTACCTCTTCTCTTGACTTCCACCTCCTCAGGCTCTCCTTTCGCTCCACTCGATATTCATCCTTTGTTTCTCTCTCTTCAGAGAATTTCAGGCGCACCTGACCCCCCTCTTCTGCTCAGGATCGTTATTTCTCTCCTCCTGCTCATCTAACTAGCTTCCCCATCCATCTCCTCTCTCTCATCTCTTCTGTCTCCCCTTTTTTTTCTCTGTGCCCCTGCTGAAGTGTCAGGTAGTATGCATTTTTGTTGCTCTTTACCCAGTTATAGTCCAGCGGCTTTGGTCCAGTACCCACGCTTTTGCACTGCCTTGGGCTTGTAAAATATTTTCCTTTCCTTTTGTCTTTTTAAATTTTGTGAAGGAATTTTTTGGAAAACATACTTTGACTGTACATTGAAACCCGACAGCTAACATGTGGAGTTGTTTTCCTGGTTGCTACGTACTGTTTTGCGATCATGCTGTGGCGATGTACCTCAGGGTTCAGTCTTTGGCCCTATTTATTTCTCTTACACTTACATTCAAAAAGTTGCCCCATGTCCTTTTTTACTTCTCAAAAAAGTGAAGTTGTCCAGCTTTCCAAGATAAAATTGAATAATATATTTTAAGTCCACGTAAATCCATAACCTAGTGGCACATTTTAGGTTGTGCTGTGCATGATTCATCAGTGCATGTTTTTCCAACAAAATTAAATTATTCTAAAGGAATATATCCATGAAAAATTATGAAAGTACAATACGTTACGAAAGCTGCTTATTATTGACTTTTACAGGCCATTTTTAAAATTCATTTTTAAAATATTGTTCTGAAGCCTTTTGTCTGACTATGCACAGGATGCACAAACGGAGGCATCCTAAAATGCTTGTAGGTCACCTGGAGGTCATTGAGATGGCCCAAGAGGCCAAAAAGTTAATTTCAGTGGCCTTTAATACACCTGTTTAACTGAAGATGTTTTAGTCCTATCACTATGATACAATATCTCAGTGTTTTGAAACATGGCAGCAGCGTGTAGCTTCCTTTTTTTAGCTGTCTCCTTGGCTAGAGAAATTATAAGTGGAAAATAGAGAAGAGAGGGAATGTTTCTGAGCCTGAAGCTGACTAAGAATCCCAGAAGACAGAGAGGAAGAGAAGGAAAGAGAGAGCAGAGGGAGGAGGGGTGGAGAAAAGAGAAGAGCAGGCATGTAATTTGAATCTCATATACATTTCAGTTGAAAACCAGCCTAGCCTTGATACAAACTCTCTAGAGACCACCACAAACCCCCTCCACCTCCTCAAACACATAGACACACACACAAACACATCTCCTCTGCAGTCACCATACCTTTAATACAAGGCCTAGGGCATTAGAGCATGACCGCTTGCCATGCACAGCAAACCCACAAAGCACACACACACACACACACACACGCTGACTGGTACACAGTTAGTCTTTCTGCGTGCATTGGAACAGATTGTTCTTGATGCTTTTGCTGAACAGCTGAATGCTCACGGTCTTCCTAGTGTAAAGCAAGAGTCGAATGCTGAAACATGCGAGATGCATGAGTATGTTTACATGCATTATTGTTCACTTTTAGGCTAACACCTCTTTTCTAGTCTCACACAGTTTGTTATCAGTCCACCAGGTTTATTATTATTATTTATTTAATCTAATATATCTGTTTACTTTTTTGTTGATTAGTCAAATCTGTGGCTGTGTGAAACTACCACCCTTGAATTATAATTTCTTATGTTCATTCTGTATGTGCAAACTCATCCCTTGTTTGTGTTTGTTTCATTGTCTCATTCTTCCTGCAGCCTTCTCCGTCTTTCTCTCCATTTCTCTGTTTATTCTGTTTTACCCACCTCAATGTTTTTTGAATGCCCATGTATTTTTTTTTTCTTTAGACACTGTGCTTCTGTCTCTCTCTCTCTTTCTCTCTCATTCTCTGATAGACAAGAGCTTGCCTTGTTTATTTGAGAGGCAAACAGACTCGCATTCATCAGCTCCATGCATCTCTTTCTCTCCCTCTTCCCTTCACTCCTGTCTGTCTTTTTGAGACCCTCTCTAGTTGAGGTTATGTTTATGATGTCCCTGTCCCTCTCTGTATCTCTATGAGATTGTAGCACATGACATTTGTTTGTGATTGACATCCACAATGGATCCTAATAATATCACTGTAGTTTCTCCTAGACAGTAATGAGATAGAACAGAGGAACTTTTGTTTTGTATCCTGAGGAAAACACCTCCTGAGGTTGTAATCGTATACACATTTCTCCTCTATAGTATTCTCCATAATGTCTCAAACTGCTCAAAATGTCTTGCAGGTCTTCCAAGATAGTCTCTTTGATGACTTTATAAACAATTCTCATCAAGTTGTTTCATGATGATATTGTAGTTACAGTTTATGTTGGTTTATTAGCCTTAACGTATTTAAAATGACATATTTTGTTCTAATATCTACTTTTGCACTACCTTGAGCTTGTAATGCTTTTCTTTTAAAATTTTGTGGAGGCCTTTTTTATTATTATATATATATATATTTTACATACTTTGGCTGTCCCTTGAAAATCGACAGCTTACATATGGAGTTGTTTTCCTGGTTGTTACTTATTGTTTGTGTTCGTACTGTGGCGGTGTACCTCTGGGTTCGATCTTTGGACCTATGTATTTCTCTTTCACTTATGCTCACAAATAAGTTGCCCATGTCCTTTTTTACTTCTCAAACAAGTTAAGTTGTCCAGCTTTTCAAAATAATATTAAAGAAAAAGTTTTAAGTCCACATGAATCCATAATCTAGTGACCATTACCCTTTTACACAGTTTTGGTTGTATTGTACCTGATTAATCAATGCATGTTATTTAAATATATATATATATATATAGTTTCAATCAGTTGTTTATAGACAACACTGATATACAATTGAGATTAAATTTAGAATTTATTGATTGTGGAGTTTGTCCAGAGTCAGCAGTAACCTTCTTGGATCTCTTCTGCAGTTTCAGAAGTAATCTCAAAAAATACTCAAAGTTATGTCAGAGATATATATACTACTATTCTAAGCATCTTTGTACAGTATCTCCTTCAGATTTTCCCCATGTAATCTCAAATTTGTCTTATGTCTACAGTCTCAGAAAGGTTTCAAAAATGCCTTAAACTTTATTCAAATTGTCCAGGTGTATGACCAGTTGTCAGAGATTAGAATATAAACTCAAACATATATCAACAATCTCTCCAAAACAAAGACATGCTGAGGTGTAAGTGTATATTTATCTAGTAAAGTGCATGCTCTGTTCACACAACGTCTTGCTGTTTCATTTCCTGACCTGACCCATGTCTGCTCACTCATGTGAATCACTGGGTCCTTTTCGCTTTCCTGTATCTTTTCATCGATCCCCCTCTTTCTCTTCATTTTAGCTGGGGAATGAGTTTTATTGATGGGACAAGAGTTTGGTGGCACGCTTAGAGCTCCTTCAGCTTTACCTCCCACTGATTTTTCTCTCTTCATCTCTCTGTCCCCTTTGTCTTTCTCATCCACCCATCTTCCTTTCTCCACCCCTCTGGCCAGTTCCAGTACTCCATGTGAAGGAGGGTGTGTGTGGTCTACGTCAGCCACGGCTTCAATTACAATTCATCTCCATTAACCTAATTTGGGTCTTTTGTGGGAGTGTGTTGATGTTGTGTGTGAGTCTAGTTTCTGCAGCTCTAGTCTTTCTAGTTGCTTTGTAGCCCATTTGCATTTACATTAACTGTAGTGTCTCTAAGCAAAAGGAAAGGAAAGGAGAGAGCGAATGAAAGAGAGAAGTGGGCAATGGGGTAAAAACAGCTCTAGGTTCTGCCAGATGGCGGACAAACCTCCCCCCATCAAAATGGGCAAAGGGAGACAGAATGTGTTTTACACACACAGGTAAAGTCACCACAAACCAGATTTTAGACTGCTTTGCTGAGTCAGTGTGTTCTTATATAAATGGGTGGCACATTTAAAGGGACAGTTCACCCAAAACTAAAATTCTGTTGTTGTTTACTCACCCTCACGGGGTTGTAAAACTTACTTTCTTCTGTGGAACAAAAATTGAGCTGTTTTGAGGAATGACAAAGGTGTTAATAATATTCTTTAAAATAATGTACTCGTGTTTGAACAAAGTTTTTTTCAGACACTTAAATGCAAGTTAATTGCAAGGGAACAGAAAATTAATTTTAATACATTATTAAAAGTATAGTATTTAAACTACTTATAGTTTCAGTTTGTATAAATGCAGTAAGCTTAACATTAGAGTGTTTTGTAAATGCTTAACTTAAGTACATTGTTGTGTAATTTCATACTTTCTATGATAATGAAATTGTTATATATATATGGTTTAATATGTTAGTCAACCAAATAAGTGTATTTTAAATTAAACATTTCATTTGACAATATTACAAAAAAAGTATAGTAAGTGTGATAAGAAGCAATCATCCTTATTTGTATTGATATTAAATTAACTGCAAGTAATTTTTTTTTTAAATGTCAACATTTGATATTCAGTACTATTGAGTGCACTTTATTTTCACAATACATAATACAGTATGTTTCTATGCCATCTGAGCTTATTCAAACTCGCCACATTGCAACACACACTAAGGCATTTGGTGTTGTTGGTAACAGATTTGACGTCTAGTTTTGGTACAAATATGCATAAATGAGATTTGACGGAAAACATTTTCAGTGAATAATGTAACTCTGTTTAGCACAAATCCGATGAATGGATTCAGATAAGGTAAAAAGTAAGTTGATGATGATTGTTATCAAATCATATTTAATGCACATTTCCAAAGTTTTCAATCAAATCCTTTTGCTTTTGTGTGAGCAGTTTTTCTCACCAAATGCATTTCAGTAGCTGAGCATTATTTCGGAAACAGCTGAGATCATTAAAACCTGCAGTGTATTAATGCAAAGCTTAGCACTGCAAACAGTCAGATCTGAATAACCCAGTTTTATTTTAAGACTAACAGCAGCCACATCACACATATGGACCGGGTACCATAGCAACTCTGACAGTATGTTGGGATGTCTGTGCAAAAAAACGTGTTGTGCTGGCGCGTTTGTGATGGAGTTGTGTTTGTCCCGTGTGTGTGTGTGCGTGCGAATCAGTTTGTGTACTTTTGATATTGATTTGCAGAGGTTTGTTTTGGGGGTGGGCAGTAGGTCTGTGTTGTGTCTCATACTCAGATTAGTAATCTGTGCGCGATATGACATCTTTCTGATAGCAGCATATCTGCCATTAAAATCAATAATCCTCTCATGGGGCTGACCCTGCAGCCAGTGCGCTAATGCACCGAGCTGCATAAGCAACCACACACACAAACACACTAATAAACATGTCACATTGATATTTACATAATCTTGCATCGATATTTACATATGGACAAACACGCTTGTGCTTGTTCATAGGAAAAAGGCTTCGTGTCAGGCTCACATTAGCATCTCTCTCTCTCCCTCTCTTCAGAGGTGTTCAGTAAAGGCCTGTGTTTTAAGCCGTTCTCTTGTCCTCTTTTTTTTGTGTTGCGTAAAGGTTAAACCTGATGTGACCCATAACCCAGACAGCCAGAACGCTGCTTTGTCTGACTAAATGAGTGTGTGTGCCTGGCTCTCCGTCTCAACCCTGCCATCCCAATCATTCAAATGAACACCTAGGAAATTGGAATTGATTCAGCCCCTTTGTGTGTGCGTATGTGTGTCCATGCCCCTTAAACAGGATAGATTGTCATCCTTATGCAGGAAAACGCACATTCGCACACACATTTTGGGTTTTTCTATCTTAGTAAGGGTTTTGATTGACATTTATTGTTTTTTATAATGAACTAATGATATTTTCTGCCCTCTGCTTAAACCAACCCTCCAACCACCGTTGGCTGGCTGGTCAATTTCAGGTTTTACTGTCCTTGCGGGGACATTTGTTGCCTCGATGTAGTAAAAACCTGACACACACACACACAGAGTTTGCAGTGAGCTTGTAACTGGAGCGTCAACGTGTAATGCCAGGGAGATTAAATGTATGTTTTTTTTTGCGCTCTTGAAAAGTCAACAGCGCGTACCAGCGCTCAGCTAATAGGAAGACTGCTTGTACACACACGCACCGTGTTGCCAAGCAGACGCTGCCGACTCTAACGCTGGCATGCGAGTGTGTTTGTGTGCGTGCATAAATACGAGGACTGCTAACGATTCCGCATATCCTGTGCTGTAATGCCAGGTGCACCCTTGCCATGTACACATCTGGGGCCCGTGTTAATCTATAGAATGAAGAAGGGATTAAAAAAATGGAAAGACGTGAATGGTGGGATCAAGCATAGATAAGGTGGAGAAGATGTAGCAAAAAGAGGGGGTGAATGGAAGTAGAGGAAGTACGGGCCACCAAATGCATGTTTAAATTTTGAGCAGGCACTTAAGGGGACAGCCCAGAAATGCATATTTCTGGAAAGACACAGAAAAGCAGCTTTAAGTGTGCACGTGCTGCCAGGGCAGCAGTTTTTAATGGGAGCGTGTGAGGTGTGCAGAGGAGAGGAGTGAGAGAGGAAGAGGAGGGAGAATGGAAGCCTTAATGGATTCATTTTTGCTTCACTAATTTTAGGGCCTTTTAACAGCATGTGCCTTCTTCCCTTTCTCTGCCTCCCTCTCTCTCCTTTTCTCTGCATCTCCAGTTAATTTAATGAAGAGTCGCCCGATTGCTTTTAGCATTAATATTCCAATATGGAGTGGTGTAAATAATAAATGCTTCTCCCTCTCTCTCTTTCTCTTTCTCTCTCTCTCTCTCTCTCTTGCTCACTCGCTCTCCCTCTCGCTCATGGATGATGTTGAGTCCCATCTGTTGTGTCTTTGGTGCTACTGACTGAGCACTCCCTCTGGATAGAGAGTAGGAGAGATAGAAAATAGACACATAGCAACAGTATGGCTGGAATGAAAAGGTGTGTCTGTTGGCAAATCTGTTGGAGTTTTGGCTTTGTGATGTTCATTGTCAAGATACCAAGAACAAGGAATGTGGTGGCGAATTATAAAAAGAGTGTCAGGAGGTTGAATTTTTAACAACCCACAAAGCTATTAGAGTTTTATCAGCTGATAAAACATTAAAATAATCCACTGTGAGATACACAAAATGCAAGTCCAAAATCTATAATAATGCTTCCAGTAAGGAAAAAGAGAAAAAAAAACGCCCTTACCTTGTTCTCGCTTATCAAATATCTTTTTAATTTTTTTATTTCTGGTAAACTTCATCTGTGCAACTTTTTTAATTGCTGGAGAAAGCAATATTATTGATAAAGGGTTTGTGTTTTAGCTGAAAGCATCAGTGAAGTTAAAACCATCTTAATGATGGATTTATTTCTTACCATCACCTTCACAGCTGTTTGGATTGCAATATATGTATGCATATGTGTACATGAACTATGACTATACATGTGTATATATATATATATATATATTGATATGAGAAAAGCAAAGAGGGAGATATCAGCTTGTGTCTGCAGAGTGTTTCATTAAAGCTAGAGGGCCCTTGCAAAATTGTAATGAGTTCAGCTAATTAATTTAGACCATGTCAACAGATGGCTAAAGCCACATGGCTACCGCAAACGAAAGGTTCTCTCTCCCTCTGTCCACAAACACACACCTAGCAAACATAAGCATCCTCCATTTTGTCACTGATTTAGATATCTTTAAGTGTAGTCACTATTAAGCAGAGCTCTGTTTCCCTGTCTGGAAATTCACTTAGCTTTATTTTGTGAAGTGTCTCGTGCTTTGTTTGGTCTCTTGCAATTTCAGTGGATGTCAATTATTTCTGCTCTTGCTAGTGCACACATTTGAGAACTAGTCGACCAGATTTTAGTTTAAAATCTGTCTTTGCATTTGCCACTGAATGCTACTGAGGGGAATGTTCGGCATGTTTTGTCTATAATTTTGGACTTAGTAGTTATATAATTAGCTTTATATTACAACAAAAATTGTGTCCTCTTCTAGGTAAACATGTTTTGTGCGTAATAGAGTGTCACTTTCAGGCAGAAAACCTGATCGATCTCCTTTCCTTTGCTCTGCTCCTCTGGAATCAGAATGGGCCCAGAGCAGACCCCTGGGGTACGCCTGCATGTTCTCAGCCTATTAAACAATTACACACACACATGGGGCACTCACCTCAATCCTGACATACACTTACACACTAACACTCTCGTTTCCCCTCCTTAACCTCAGCAGCACTGAAGCTCAAAGTATACTTCAGTTTTGACATGAATGCTTAGCATGTGTGCACACAGTCAAACGCATAGTCTTTCAATGTATCCTTTGTTTGATAGTGTACATGAACATCCTTTTTCAATTTCTGTACTATTTCTCTCCAGACATAGAAACACATATTTGTTAGGGTCATGTGTTCTGTGGACTGACGTGTAACCCCCTCACGAAAGCTTGTCCCAGACATTTTAAGTCGCTTGTTTCAGAGCATATTAAGTCAATTAACATAAGAGTAGGCATGGACATTTGTAACTTATCAGTTTTTTTTTTATAGCTTTGCAATTAAAAACACTCTGATTTGTGACAATTCATTTTTCAGCTTATTGCACTTTGTTGTTCTTCTACTTATTTATCTAAAGCGGAAAATGAATCAGAAGTCGCACATTCACAAAAAAATATGTTACATATGGTTTGCAAAATAAAATGCATATATGAGATTGTATGCATTAAAAGCCTCCTTTTTAGGGAAGAAAAAAGGGGATGAAAAGAAAAGGGAATAAGAGAAAGGAAGTACCAGAGTGGTTTCGGCAGGTGTTTGTTTTAGGGGCATCTCTGAGAGTGTGGTGAGCATAGCCAATCTGTCGAGGACATGTTGGTGAAGGGGGTGAATGTGTGGTTTTAAAGAAAACGACAGAAACAGAAAGCAAGTGGAGAGATAGACCACATTAATGGCTACATTTGTCTGCATGCGCGTGCGGTCATGTAAAAACAACCGCGGCAGAGAATTGTTCCATTCTTCCACTTAACCTTCCTTCCTCCCTCCACCCCAACCCCTCTTTCGCTCTGTCTCTCCTCGTATAGCCTCTCCACTTTTGCCGCCACAGCCATTTCACAGCTAGTTTTGGTCTGGGTATGCGAACAGAAGCCGCCCATTAAAGATTAACTGTTAAGGGACAGTACATTCAGTACATACACCCTCCCCCCAGTGTCTGAAAGAGGTCACAGTACTCTAAAAAGGGGTGTGCTAGTTTTAAGCGACATTTGTCATTCTGTGAAAGATCTGACGAATCAGCATTTACAATGACCCCACACGGCTCAGGTCAAAAATTGCTTCGAGATGTGTCCATAATACACTTTTAGTTGCTGGACTTGAGTATAGTACACCAGACGAAACAATCTTGTGCTTTGTAGTGCACTCAAGAAGTGGAAGGCTATGAAAGTTAACATAATAATTGTGATTAGGCAAATTTTTTTTTTTTGTTTTTTTTTTTTGTTATCTGGTCTTTAAAAATGATTTCTAAATGTTTGCAAAAAAATAAAATAAAAAATTGTTCATGGAACTTTTTTATTCCTGAAACATTTTCATTTTAGTCAGACATTTTAGTTTTAGTAAGATTTTTTATTTTTTTTAAGTTTCTATAATATGATAAAAAAAAAAAAGTTTAGAAACATTTATTTTTTCAAACATTCAAAGTATATTCGTAAAATAATAAAACAAAACGTTCCATTAATGTTAGCATTGAAAAATAAATAAATAAATAAAACATTACAAATAATAATTATGAATAGCAAAGCTATCTTTTTGTTTGCAAGGAAAGGGTACACTTTGTTATATTGTGTTTTTATTACAAAACTCTGAAGTACCGAAGCATTGTTTAAGGCAATTATGAACTGAATCTGTATTTGTGCATGCATCCATATTTTGGAGGTCATGCCGTCTCTTGCGTCTGCTACTCAGAAGCCGTGTCTTTGTCAAAGCCCCAAGTGGTGTGTGTGTATGCGTGTGAGCATCTCAGGGCACGTGCGTCTTTGTGTGCCTGTCAGTTTGTGTGTGTCTGGTGCACAATAGTGGTAATTATGTTGGCTGTGGGGGCTCAAGGGGAGTTTGTGAGGCTGTGTGTGTGAGCCAGAGCGAGGGGCAGCAGTCAAACAATAATATAATCAGGGGCTTTTGTGTGGGTAGGGCAGAGGGCAAGACGGTGTCAGCTGTTATTGAGTACTTATCCCTGTAACGGACCATTCATCACACACACACACTTGCAGTCAGACGCACACATCCTACAAGCCTCCCTTAAACACAATAGCAACCTTCCCATGAACGTATCTCGAAAGCCACAATTTACTAAAAAAATAAGCAGCAAATATACAAAGAAGCAAACACACAATAGCTCAATGACAGAGAGTGGAGCTTGTTAAGGTCTGAAAGACTTTTATTGTATTGAGCTGCACTTGAAGCCAAACAGCAAATCGCCACAGAAACAGCTTGTGGTACGGTGTTTGTCTCTGAGGTGAGTTCATCTCTAACTGTTTACTGTTCAATCTCACATATGTTAGAGGAAGCTCTGATGGAGAGTTTGATGGATTGGTGTAAGATCTATTTTGAGGGTGTGGTATGATTATAACAGTGTCCTAATGGTCTCGTTGTTTATACGTATAGGATTTATACGTCTGTAACGTTCCCAAGCACAAAACGTACTGATGTTTATACATAAATAATTGATATTTTAGATGTAATCAATACATGTTGTATATTTGGATGCTTTGAATGAGTCAGCATTGTATGTTGTAGTGTCTGTAAAAATTTAAGTTAATGTATGTTTTGTGGAAACATAAAATACATGCAAAAAATCACATCAGAAATGGCCACGATGACCAACAGAATCGAAAATAAAAAGCATTTATGTGGTTTAAGCATCACTGCATCATTAATAATAGGCAGAGGACTTGATTTGGTTGCAATACATGCTGTATAGATGGGGTAGTAGTAGTGTGGACTTGGCCAAAGGTGCATTTGTTAGTATTTCTTGAACCTAAACTTACGTAAGGGACACCATACATGAAACCAAGCCTTGTAAACTTAAATTTAACATTTTATTGCAGCAAGAGTTACATATTTTAATAACTTTTTTCCATTAAATTGTGAAGCAGATATATGCACTTGGTTGGTACTATTTATTACTGCGTTTGGAAATGTGGCAGAAGACAATAATGCAACAAAAGCATTTTGTATTCTTAAGTTGCCAAATTGGGCGCTATACTGTATAAGTAAATCAAATTCTGTCATGATTTACTCACCGTTGTTCCGAACATAATTCGACTTTCAATTTATGGACAGACAAATCACAGAAAAACAGACAAAATATATTTGGAACAACATTAAAAGCTGAAGTTCTTGCTGAGCAGGTTACTTAAATTAAGTTAAAGTGCTCCCCTATTATGCCATTTTAAAGGTTGCTAATATTGCTTTACGAGTCTCTTAAAATGCAAGGTCAAAAAACACTTTAGTTTTCTCCAAAAAAAGAATCGGCACAAATCTACATCTTTTAAGACCAAGCGTTTGGTGAAGATTGGAAAAGCAGTCATCAGTAAAATGACGCGAACACCACACAATATTGGAACTCTACTGCTGAGGTGTTGTTAAAAAATTAATGTTAACCACTTATTCTTTGTAGATTAATCTTTCGGAAGGGCATATCAAACTAATTTACTCTCACAGCGCAGGATACAGCGTCTTCTTGTAATCAACATGGAAATTGTGCTGTTTGTGGGCGTGAAAGTTGTTCGCAACGTATAACATGTGCAGGCAATTTGCAAATATGTTACTTAGTGGCGTGTATCCATAACAGAAAAAGATTTGAGTTGCTGACGACTCGTTTAGGCGAATGTGAGCTGACTCTTTTTTTTTGATTGACAAAAACTTAATTTATCGTGCACTGTCAGCGTCACAACTTTGCAGATAGTTTATGCACTGCATGAAAGATCATATTTGAAAAGGCATAATGGGGCACTTTAAGATGTTTAACCAAACCTGGTCTCATAAAAATATGTACTGTACCACTATGCACTTTTTGTGTAACAACATTTTTACGCACCTTACTGCATGTTTTGCCACAGTTTCAAAGAGAAATGCATGTCTCCATACTCTGGGAGCTATCGAACAAACCTAACATCTACGGAAGTCCATAGATATGAAGCTGGATATGTGAGGCCCTAACGTTCAAAAGCATCTGTTTTCAAATACCCCAGCATATTAATATTGTTTTGAAGTCAAGTTGTGCAAAAATGATGTTTTATTAATTGAAACTTGAAAAAGGTGTCAAAGTTTTACTGCCTCTGGGGTTCATTTTCTTTTGGACACTAAACTGATATGTTCTTCTTGGTACATATTTCGTGTCTCGCTAAAATGTGCACCAAGGTACGTTTATGCCATAAGTCCAGGTAGTGTTTATCACTAGCTACCTGTATAGTAACACATTTAGTTATTCTGAGGTTTGTTACTGCAAAAGTATTGCAAAAGTATGTACAAAATAAACTTGTAATGTGTTCACCAAACATTCGTATCTGGGATGGCGTATGTTCGTTGGTTTCTGATCTTCAACTGTGGACTGTTCCCTAAATAGCCATCATGGCACGGGGGGCAGTGTGTTATGGTATTGCAATAAGTGCTCTCTGTATGGTCTCTTTGGGCTTATCCATGACCTTCTCTTTACCACAGATCAGCTGTGAGCCTGGCAGGGGGTTGAACTTGATTTTGAACTATATGACTCTCTGCTCTTTGATCCCTCTCTCTCAGTCTCTATCTCTCTCTTTCTCTCTCAGGACTGTGTCCGGGATGATAAATAAATGTTTCGCTTTGTCTTGTCATCAATAATGCATTGTTCCTTTAAGTGCTGATGTGAGCTCTTTCATTCTTTCCCTCCCTCTTATTCATTCAATTTATTCTATCCTTCAGCTAAAGGTAGACGAGTGAACTAAGAGATTGAAACAGCGAAAATCACTTAAAGGGTATTGTTGTGGATCGGTGTTCAGGGACGTGCGTGTTTATGTGTGTTGTACAGCTCAGAGAGAGTGAGTTCAACAGGATTCTCTGGTATCATCATATCAACTGTTGCTGCAGGGCTTTTGCTTGCTGTTTGCTTGAAATGTTCTTTAACTTTTTATTGCCTTAACACAGATTTTTCCTTCCCATTCATTAAATTTGTATGCCTTTTGTCTTCCTTTGGACATAACAAGGAAAGAATCTGTATTGTGGAGCATTTATTTCAATTAGAATTCACACATTCTACCTTGTATGAAAGGAAAATAGAGAATGAGAGGAAGAGAAATATTCCACTTCAACAGTGTAGAAAGTGTTTTGTCAGGTAAGCTAAAAATGTGGTAAATGTTCATCTAAATTAACAGGTTTTATTCAAATCAGAAATATTATTTCAAGGAATGTGCCAGGTTTAAAAAAGTTTTAAAAGCAGAAATGTTGAGCTCATATATTTGCTAAAGCATTCATACAAGTTCATTTATTTTATTAAATAATAATAATAATAATAATAAATGATAACTAAGATTTTATTAATTGACTAGACTTTTCCAGGCCTACTTACACTTTTAAAATTCCCTCATATATCACATTTTCCACAATCACTGTTTAATAGGGAGAAAAAGGTTTTAAGGTAGCATTAAAAATACGAAAAATTGTATTTTCCTCTTGATTTTTAGCTGCTTCAGCTTTCAGTACTATACTTTATACTATATATTTGGCCTGTTGCAACACAATGTCTCAATGTTTGAGATTTATTTTATTTTTTCAACCAATTGCCCCGCAATTCTAATTTCCAGAAATGTGGGAGGGGGGAAACAGATGGAGGGAGTGCTGCAGTTAAGGAGGGATGGGCGGAGCAAAGAGAGGTGCACAGAAAGATGGACAGATCAGGGGAAATATGGAATATGAAGGGGGGGGTTTGTTGGGTGGAGGGGGGATGGTGGGGAGGTGACCTAATTGTGGAAGGGCAGGGCAGGGTGACCGCCAGTAATCAGCTTACTGTAGCACTCCACTCCTCAATCTGGGACACTGTTTCCCTCTGTATGCATGTGTGTGTGTTTTCAGCCATGTCTGTGTGTGTTGATCATGTGCATGGTGCATTGTATGGAATATGAAAGACCCCAAATGTACTGTGTTTTGTGTGTGAGAAAGTATTTAAACAAATTTAAACATAAGCATGCACAGTTTGGCTTAATCTGAAATGTGTCTGACCAGAACACAATGAAAATCTTTTTTTGTATTTATGAGGGGTGCCATAATGACTCATGTCTGATTTGTTTAGCCGTTTGTTCTAAATGAAAAAAAAGGCTGAAAATGTACATACACCGCAGGCCATCCAAGATGTAGATAAGTGTGTTTCCTTATCAGAACATCGCTTGCTTACCAATGTAGTGAATGGGTACCGCCAGAGTGAGAGTCCAAACAGCTGATATAAAATAAAAAGAAATCACAATAATCTACATGACTACAGTTTATCAATTAACATTGGGTAAAGTAAATAGTTGCATGTTTGTTATAAACACATTCAGTCAGCTTTGATACTGCTTTCTCCATGAAAAAAGTCATCACTTTTGAATCAGGAGAGAAATATGCACTGATCATGCACTGACAAAACAGTGAGAGAACAGTTCAAATGCTTGATAGTCGTGTGGTCTACTTTCAGGTTACTGTGATCTTTTTTTTTTTTATGCGTATTTGCATTAGTTATGTTCACGGTGTAAAACGTCCTATGTTTAAGCATATGCTCCATGACAGTATGAAGGACAGTATGAGTGGATGGCTGTAGGCAGCATGAGACAGACTCCACTGGATCACTGTCACTCAGAAACACACATACAGATGCTGACGGCACATCACAATGACACAGATCTGGACCCCTGTCCTTTTCTCTTACCCCTGTCCTGTGTTTATGTGTGTGTGCTGTGCTCTCTCCCATCAAATCAAAGGATGGCACATAAACTTTAGCCACCAGCCTTGCACCTCCCTTCCCCCGCCACTGTCTCCCTCTCTGTCTGTGTTGATATGTGCCTGGTAGTGGCTGCTGCCACACTGCCTAATTGGGGCTGTCATAGACTGTTACGTCCAGGGCAGAGAGTGAGAGAGAGAGGGATGAGCAATGGTATGTCTCCCCTCTGTTGCCTCTCTCTTGGTAGCGTGCTACAATTTGGTCGGGTTAGAGGGTCAAACAGGACACGAAATGTCAACGAGGACCATAACCTCTGGGTAAATACATTGTCACTAGCCGTTGTGAATTGTACAGGTTACCAGTGACAAGGAGAACAAACAACACTCAGTTTCACTAAGAATGTAGTGCCCTTCTGATAACATTGTTTATTTGTACATGCTATCTGTGTTGTTTTAGAGAAGATTTGACTTCTGAATTCGGATTTTGATTTAATTCATTTGGAGTCGTGTGAATTCTGAACTTCTGTCATCTACTTTAGATAAAGTTCGAAAATGTGACTTTTACATAGTGCTGGGTGTCAGTACTGATTTCCTTATTTGTTTTCCTTATTTGTTTTAATTCCAGAATGCTATAATTAGATATTCATCTTGTTTTGTTTCTGATGTTTGGATTTATTTCGATTCTTCATGTAGCAAATTAGCTCAAACAAAGAATGAAATCTGATCAGTCGGTCTGTCATAAACTGAACGAGCCGTATAACGTCAATTCTGCGCTGGATATTAAAATCCAGATTTAGTGTAAACACTTTTACTAAGCACAATAACAAGTTAGGCAGTTTGAGACATTAACTTGTAAGCACAAAACACAAGATACTTCTGTTTTCAATTGTAAATATGGCTTTATTGGATAAACCTAAGACACATAAACTAAACTAGCACATGAACACACGCATTCACGCATTCACACATTCGTACGAGTTGCAGGAAGAGAGAAATTGAGGAAAGAGTGAGTTTAAGAAAATGAAATTGTGAAATCCCAATTTTACAGCAATGTATGCTATTGCATCGACTTGAACAACCATCAATCAAAAGATTAACTCTTGCATTGAGTTCGTCAATGAGGTTAACATTTATATCAATGTCACAAGTTCAGTCTGAATCTGGAGGTTTGTACTTGCATTGACTTTGTGCTACGGGATTCCTCCTGTGGTCCTCGCTGCAGAAAGGTGTTTCCTGAGGTCGCTGATTGGCTGGATGTCAGTTGTCGTCTTGGGAGGCCGATGATTGGGTGGTGGCTGAGGGAGAAGCGAATCACAGTCCATTTGAAGTTTGATGCGGTGCAGTCAGCTTATCAGTGATTTAAGTCCAGTTTAGTGTATTTTAAATTTGGATAGGCATGAAAAAGCAGTTTTGTGCCAGTTCTGTGAACATGAGGGCAGTTTTTATGAAGACCAGATGTTAAAGGTCTCATTAGGAATTTCATTCTGGTCCTGAGTTGGGGGGTGGAGATCCATCCAACAAAATCTTTAATTATTTTACCCATGTAATGATAACGATGTCGGATGTCTTTGACCATTATCTTTTCAATACATGTTTTTTTTTGTGTTAATGTTGCAAGCTGTCCTGTGACAATGTCTGTTGGATCTGCTTGCATCAGGCAGGCAACAGGGGTATCATGGGCCGATTTATAACTTCCTTTTGCCTTGAGGCATCTTTGTGGAATTCGGCTCCTCATGTTTCAATGTTCCGATCAAATCTTAAGTGTCTGATTCAATCTGATTCATTCACCGTTGAGATCAGTGGGAACACTAACTGATTGCTTTTCTTGGCTATTATGAACCTACTTTAAACTCATACCTCTTAGAATTCAGAACATTTCCTTCCAAAGTCAGCGCAGAAAATGAGAAAATATTCTGCAGTTTTCTGTCTAGGCTAGTTTTCCTGTAGATCTCCCACACATTTCATCTCTGTCAATCAAAAAATACAGTCAGTAGCATCTTTATGTAACATTTGAACAACAACGACAACATGAACTAGCATGCTAGCAGAAATGTACCACACACACACACACACATGCAGGCCTGCCAGCTCTTCTTGTAATCCCTCAGACAAATTACAAGATCTTCTCCTCCTCCTTTACTCTTTCTCCTTCTTCCAGCAACAATTGGATTTGGATAAAGATGGCTTTTCCTTTTCTCCTCTGTTTTTCCTTCGTTTGGCTAAAGACGGATTTGCCCAGGGAGATTACAGTCAGCGGTGGAGAGAAATCGCATTTGAGGAAAAACGTCTTCACTAACCCCAAACAACAATTCCCCAGTCCATCCCACCCTCCCTCTTTCTCTCACTCTCTCTCTCTCTCTATTTCCTTTCTTTTTCCTTCTGTATGTGCAGCTTATTGCTCGGAGCAGAATGAGAGAAAAGCGAGATTGAGACTATAATCCTCCTCGTGATGTTAGGGCAGATAGACAGGGAAAGAGACAAAGGGTCAACAGCCGCTCTCTATCTCTAGCTGTATGTTTCTGAATAACCACCAGTCTGGCTGGTGTAGTTAGTGGCATTAGCGCCAAGGCTAACATTAGCGCTAAGTGCTGAATGGACTGGGAGTGTCAGAAGGCCAGGCTAAATGAGAGCTTAGCTGCTGCTCTTTGGCAGCTTAGCGTGTTAAGAAACTAGCCTGAATGTTGCTGCCAGATGAGGCTTAAGCAAAGAAATGAAGTGGCCATCAGTGTGTCAGACTGTCTTACGGTTACTGTGGCAGTATGTTAAAGTGATGATATCAAATGTAATAATATACAGGCCTACCTAGGTATACTGAATGATTAGTATTTTCTTATGCCATGATATCACCATGGTGTATATCCAAAAGAAACCAAAGTATTACTTTGAGTATATAATGTTGTACTGAAATAGTTTGTATATTCATATATTTGGGGTATTAAAATGATGCATGCTCGAAACCTATATGTCCAAACAACATGAATTCATCCTGTGTGCATGTCCAAAGACATGAAATCACTATCATATATTTCTAAAAACAATGGTACCTGTCCAGAATGTGTGGTATCCTCATGACGGATGTCCAATGACCTGTTAAGGTTTAACAGTTACACTTTATTTTAAGGTATCCTTGTTACACTATATTTAGACATTTAAGTACTAATATTAATTAACTACAAGTATTTACTATATGCTTAGGTTTAGGATTCAGGTTTGTCTTTGGGTTACTTGCATTTAATTATGCATAACTTGTATTTACTGTCATAGTTTGTACATGCAATGCATAGCACGGGCACTGTAAAATAAAGCGTTACCAATTTAACCATACAATGTAATACCAGGTGGGATACAGTCTATGTTTCCATGTATATCAGTCTGTGACTTCTTTACATTTATTCCGTATTTCAGTATGAAATCATCAATATTTTATATTGCCCAATCAAGGTTTGTGTTTGTATCTTGCTGTGTATCTTATGTCTGCTGTGTGTGTGTGTTGGTGGACTGACGTTGGGCAGGGTGAATAATTGAACGGTGCGGGCGGCAGAAGGTCTTTAACCCTGAACCTCAAGACAACACAGCCAATCAATAATGCAGCTAGAGGACATGATACAGACGTACTCGATTCCACACTGGAACTCCACTTTTATTTCTACATACCATACATTATGTTTTTTTCCTTCTTTACATCAGCAGGTACAGCATCAAGGTCACAAGTTTGAAACATAAACTGGTGGAATATATAAAGCAGTTTCTTTGAATCTGCCAAATGAATGTAAATGTTCTTTTCCAGCATTATCGACCAGAGCATAATGCATGCATGTATAATTAAGACGGTTTTTATGAGGGAAAAATTCTTTGCGGTGGATCAGATTCTTTGGAGAGAAAGAAAGTGTGTGTTTGGTGTGTGTGAGCGCGTCCCATGTGGTGCGGTTGTCAGGCTGAGACAGGCCGCCGTGTGCTGGGCGGCTGCGTGTGTGTGTGTGTGTGTGTGTGTGTGTGTAGTTGTCAGGCCGCTGTGTGCAGTGTGTGCCACCAGCGCGGGTAATGGGGATGGACCTGTCAGCTCACTTAATGCAGCTAATGTGTGCTAGAGCCGGGGGATATGAATCCACACACACACACACACACTCAGTGCTCCCCTCTCCTCGCCTCGTCACTGCTCTGTCAAATTCTTTCGCTTCCTCTAGCCTATGCCTATTCATTTCACTCTCATATACCTTCTTTCTTTCTCTCTACACTTTACACTGTAAAAAAAAAAGAGCTGTCTGTGGCGCTTTAAAAATGAAGACAACGGTTTGGAAGTTGAGTATATTTATGGATAAAAGTCATCAAGGCTTTTACACTTGTTAAATGAAGTGTTAAACTTCATACCTGGTCTCATGGCATAAACATACCTTGGTGCACTTTTTAGCAAAACACAAAAATATGTACCAACAAGTACATATCACTGCAGTTTCCAAAAGAAATGAACACCAGAGGCAGTTAAATTCTGACTCTGAGTTTTGATTAATAAAGCATATTTAGGGATATTTGAAAACTTGAGTTAGTTAGCATCACATATGTCTATCTTCATATGTATGGGCTTTATTAGACAGTGGGTTTGTTTAGTAGTCCAGAGAGTGTTGAGATGTATTTAAGAGATGTATCAAATCCTATGTAATTACAGTTCAAATCTGTGTAAAAGTAAGTTCAAATCACACGATTGCATGAACAAATGTATTTTATATCAGTTTTGTATTTGTTAACACTATCGAGTAAGTAGAGAATATTTCCAACACGATGGAGGAATAACTAGAGAGCAACAGTCTACAGATGTATTTCATTTCTGAACCACCACAATACATAATTATATCAATGTAATGAACCTGCGCTTTAGCGTAACTTAGTGAACATTTCTCTTTTACTCTGTGGTGAAACATGCAGTAAGGCACGTAAAAAAAAAAAATGGTGTTGCGCAAAGGTACATATTTTTATGAGACCAGGTTGTAAACTTTTATGATTGCTGGGTAGCCACATTTTTGAGATTTCATGTTTTGTACATTTTTAAACCCTGGGTTGTTGCTGATATTTACAAAGTTTTAAGAACAGCTTGCTTAATAACTGTACATAAATCCATTCTGACTGTTTTAAGTCTTTTAAGCTGTGTCAGTTAACAGGTTTGGTGTCCCTGTTTGACATTTTTAATTGTTTCCCTCGGAGGCTCTAACTGAACAGTGTGTGAAAGTTTTTGTACAAGTGAATGTACACATGAATATTTAAGGAGGTGAGCACTGAGGCAAGTTTATGATTGGTTGTCTGTTGCTAAAAAACTAGCTGTAATGTTCTATTGCTGTATCATTTCACATGATACTGCTTTGACTCTGCAGTTCAGCTGTAGAGTTTCATAACCTGCAAAAACTATTTTCAGAATTACTAGGCTGATGCTTTTTCATAGCCCAGAGTTAGAACTGGCCTTTTCCTGGGTTAATAAAGTGTAGTGTTACAGAATTTTTTATTATTTTCAATATTTTGTTGCATCTCATGGAGAGTAAAGTGCTTGTTGTCTCGACAGTGTAACAGGAATATTAGTACAGTGAATATTCAATCAATCAATAAAACTGTAACACTGTTACATTATTGCAAAATTAATAAGATGGTACTAAAATGACAAAATGAACCATAAAAAGTAACTATATTAATTATTTATGTCCAAAGGCATGCTGGAAAGAGGACAATTGAACCACAAAACCATTTTTTTTTTTATTTAAATGTATATTAAATCAAGTAATTAAATACATTTATTTAGTTTTGATTATTATTATTATTATTATTATTTATCTTTTTTATTAAGTTTAAGTTGACTTAATATATCAGATAATATCATAACAGAAAAAAAAAAAAAAAAAAAAAAACATTACTTGTGTTCCTGAAAGTTGTTTGAATTGCAAAATCGAACCTTTGTTGATTCCGTTCTTTTGAGTTTTATTATCTTTATTTAAGAATATGATTGAAGTGTAGCTTCTTTTCTCTGTCATCACTTTTCTCTGTCATCACGCACGTTTTTATGCTGTGTTTTTGCTGGCACACTAAACTCTTGGGTCCTCGGTATGCAAGAGTGTGAATAGGTCAGAAATATTGCCCTTCAGCAGAGGTCCCAGTTCTCTCATAATGATTATCTGTTGACAAATGTGATGAATGCAGAAAGTGCCTGAACCCAAACAACCGGGAGGAAGAACGCAAGAGAAAAATCCAATATGTCCAAGGAGAGAAACCTCATAAAGAAGGAGTGGCATATGGAGATGGAGAAATTCCCTCTGCCTTCCCTCCCTCCATCCCTCCCGCCTATTTCCACGCCTGTCGCTCTGATGAATATCATCCATGTACAGATCCACCACAATTTTCCTGTCCTTCATCCCCTGCTGCATCACCTGCCCTAACCTCCAACTGTTCATTGTCCATCCATTCTCCATTGTTAGGGTTACAAGCTCAATCAGTAACTATGATTTTGCCAGTTAGGACATCTGGATCAACCAGAAACATTTTTTTTCCTGGAATAAGTCAGTCAACCAAAACCATTAATATAATATAATATAATATAATATAATATAATATAATATAATATAATATATAATATAACATAACATAATATTCAGTAAATAGATAGTATTCTATCAAGCATGAATACAACAGCA
>JAUMHQ010000022.1:813389-834799 GCA_032361165.1 Enteromius paludinosus | reverse complement strand
GATAGATAGATAGATAGATAGATAGATAGATAGATAGATAGATAGATAGATAGATAGATAGATAGATAGATAGACTCATTCCTTTTCCTATATGGCTAAGCAGGTTGCTGTGTTTGTCCTCTGCAGTACGAGTGTTTGTGTCACTGTTGTTGGGCTGAGTTTTGCGGCCATGTACCATATGTCACATTACTATTTAATTTGACTGTGCGTATCCACGGCGACCCTTTGGGCATCTCCACAGCTTGGTGTAACATGATGTGGCATAGTGGGGTTAGGATTTGTGCGTTGTTGTGTTTTAATGGTGATATACCTCTGTCCCAATGTTTCTGTGGAAAAGAGACTGTGTTGTGGCATGATCTGTGGCTGTCCAAGGTGCTGAACTGAAGCAACTCTGTGGTAAACTGTTGCTGTTCATGGTTCTGAAATATTCTGATACTGACCAGTATAAATGCTCTTTACTCATCTGGTTGATGTCAATATCCAAAACACAATTAGACACAATTACACTTACACAATTATTTACACACTTTTTGTGGCAGTGTAAGTGTGTATACATGTATAATTATGTATGTGTGAACAGCATTGGTATCAAAAGCAAATTAAGTTTATCTGGGTGACTCTGTTTTGACCTTGGCAATGCAATGATGGCAGAATTGTGATCGTACATAAACACATACACTCTCTCACACACATGTTTTGGCCAGGGGAACACATGTTTATAGTTGAACTCTCCACACTCAGCAATGTTTTATGCTTGCCCCCCGTGTCCTGTCATTAGAGCGAACCAGGACGGAGTAGGCACTCGGATGAATACTAACATGCACGTGTGGATTATAGGGGGGACAGCTGGCTCTTTATTTGACCTTTCTGATTCTCAGAAAGCAAATTTAAAATTCTGTCTTAGTTTCATGTAATCTAGCAAGGCTTTGTGTTCTTATTAAAACTATCAGGGCAACTGAGTGATTTTTTATGTTATCATTCAGTACAGTAAAATAGAATAATTTTTTAGCTCTTGGTTCTTGGAGCCAGCAGCCCTAAAACTATCACAGACATCTTCATTACCCTTTTGCAGCCTTACATGTCTGATTTTCAAAGAATGAATCTCGGGTTGCCCTTGGCCCCACATAGACACACACAGGACAAGGAATATGGGACAACTTCATAGTGTTTTGAAAGAGAGGCTAGGTTAACACTGTAAGAGGGGCTGGCAAAAGCACTGGCTTAAATCTGTAAGACTCAAAGGCCCGGTTTCATAAACGGGGCTTAGCTTTTTTTTTCATCTGAGACAGCTCAAACATGCAGTTTAGTCTGGGACTAGCTTAAGCCTTGTCTGTGAAACTGGGGGGAAATGTCCTGTAAAATAGCAACTCTAGCTCTGTACGAACATGTAAGTCAAGCTTGTATGCTCTGCATGTAAATCACATAACAGTAACTAAGGAAATATCAAATAAGCTTGTATCCATAAAACTGGAAATTGTCTTATCGACCATGACGGTGAGCGTGATTTCACCAAGTACAAGATGTTCCTGGATCAACATCCTTGTGGATCCTGGAACAACATTCCAATCAACCAATCAGAATTGAGGAATAATTTTTCTGGAAATATCTGTTTTAGGCTTATAATCATGGTTAGGTGCTTCTACACACTTGTTAATCAGCTATCATTCCCCACTGATTTTAGGCATACATTTTGGGTAGGGGTAGGTTTAAGGGTAAGGATTGGGATAAGTGTATATTTTTTGGACAGTAATGTTGATCCAGGATCAACAAAAGATGTTGATCCAGGATCATTTACTTGGCAAAATCACGGCGACCCACAGATGACACAAGAAGAGTCCAATTCAGACAAGAGACCATATATTAAATCTTAATTAAACAACAGCAGCTTTTATACCTGAATTAGTGTTGAGTATTATCAACCGCAGACAAGACAGTGTCTGGATCTAGAACAGGGGTCCAAAACTTAGATTTCAGCAGGCCATAGCCCTACAGAGTTTTGCTTTAATTCTAATTAAAAACGCTTCATCCATCTACTCATTAAGGGTTAAGTGAAAACTAGAGTTATGCATGTTGGAGTACTGTTGGAACAGTGTTGTTGCCCTCCAAGAAGTCTGGAGTTTTTATCCTTTATCCTCCAAAACCAAATATAAAAACATGCAACACATACAAGATATGTGTGTGTCCACCAAGTGACTCACACTAAATGGCATGACAGACAATTAGTTCTCCACTCTGGTCACACTGACACAGCAGGGGCTCACCAACAATAAGGTTGTGAGTGTCAGAAATATATGGGTAAATAAGCAATCTGTGTGTGTGAATGCAACTGTATTAAACCGTGTTCTGTTACTGTGTGAACATGGCCACAGAGATCACCCACTCATATGTGATTGGAGTTCTCAAGAACAGTGAGTTAGAAGGTTGGAGTATGGAGACGATGAGAACAGCAGGAGCTAAAGAACAGCACAACTAGAGAACACAGGCTGAAGTTGGACAAGAGTGGGTGGGAAGTAAAGAGTGACAGCAGGGAAGTGGAGAGAAGAGGTAGATGCAGGGAAAGGCACAAGAAATATGTGGTGCATTGGTTAAAGAAATCTGATTCCTTTCCCAAAAGTACATGCAAACTCTCTGTATCAGTAAAGTACACGACAGAACACTATATGTGCATATAGTGCAAGCTAAAGGGCGTTGTTAGCCATGACATACAGGGGAGTGTCTGCAACCTCTTCAGTCTTGACTATATTCACAATGTCGCACAACCTTGTCTAAACTGGTCTCTCATTTTGAGACTGTCTGTAATGAATGTGAAAAGAAAATTGAAATCGGACTGTACTGTTGTCAAAAATAGATGGTGTCAGAGTGTTGTGCAGTCACACTGTACACAGAAGGTCTTAAGCAAGTGTCTCACATCAAAGATTTGACCAGTTGAGGTATAGAACCGTCAGACGTTATATCCAGTTCATTTTATAACTGACCTAGACATGTTTCTTGAAGAATTACACCTTATGCATTGAGCATTAGGGCCAGGTAAGGCCAGGTGAGTGGGAACTCTAGAGTCATCTCTGGATACGCCATATTGCATCAAGGAAGATTCGGTTGAGGCTTTCTTACAAAACCAGCAGTGCAGAGTGTGTTTGAGTGTGACTGTTTCAGCAAAAAAAAGAGTCAACAATAGAGCCTTTTTCGCTTCATCTCTCCTTCTTTGTCCCATCACCAAGTGTCTTCCTTCACATTGTGACATTGTTTTTATCTTTGATCCCTCTCGCTCTCTTAGCTCTCTGGATTTTTGTCATCTCTCCTTCGTTAACCATATTCTGCATTGACCTGACGTTGAGTCCCACCAGCAGCCAATCAGAGCACTCACTGCCCCGTCCCTCCGTGTGCCAGGTTCTCCGCGCGTGCCCTGGTAGCCCGTTTGTGGCTTAACGAACAAACGAGCGTTAGCATCCCCTCCATTTACACCACTCCTCGCCAGCCTTCCCATCATCCCTCCCTCTTTCTCTCGCTCCGATTTTTGCACATGCCACCGCAGCGCCCCCTAACCCACGTCACGTGAGCGCAGGGGCCCTAGCAACAGCGAGAGAGAGAGGGAAAAGTGGAGCGAGAGAGGGAAAGAGGGAGGGGGAAGAGACGCAGAGCATTAATAAGTAATGGGCCGAACAGTTTGAAACCCGGTCCTCGTTAGCATTGCAGCGGCGCCATCATTTGCATGGGAGCTCCTAGAGCAAATTCAACAACAGCTTCAGCCCACACCCCTCTCTTTTTGTTTCTCTCTCCCTCCATCTTCATGTGTCTATCGTTTTGTCATCGTGCATTCTGCTTTCAACTGTCTCTTTTTTTTTACTTGTGATATTTCGGTATTTCTCTTCTCTCATCTCGTGAGCATCTTCTTCCTCTTTTCCCTTCTATTATCGTTCTGTCGTTCTCCGCCCCTTCCTCAAAGTCTCCTGGCATCCGCACGTTACGATTTTCTTTCTGTTGTTGTTCTATTTTGCCCACCGTTGTGTATTTCACATTACTATTCATATCCTCTATTATTCTGGGTTTTTTTTACCTTGAAAATGATGGCAGGAAAATGGCGGCTTTACTTCCGGTAGGGTATTATTTTTAGACCAGATTTTGCACTCACAGTCCTGTGCTGAGAGAGCGAGAGAGTTGCCTGCCCTCCTGACATCCCGTAACAAAACACACATTCTCAAACATGTGTATAAACCTATTTTCTCTTTATGTGTGTGTGAGTGTTTTTCTCTGGCCTTTGGGAGTCTGTGTAGAGTGAGATATAACTGGAAGGTTGCCATGCTCCACACATAAATCCAATTCCACATTTTTTTTCTTCCATCGGTCTGACATGATGCCCCAGGCTGCCCACGCTACACACTCCAGCACTACCACAGAACTGTGTATGTGTGTCGTACACTCAAGCCCTTGTTTTAGACAGACCTTACATGCCCCCCCCCCCATCCTCTACACACACATACACACACCTCTAGGCGAAGGAAGACTAGACAAGAATTGATCTGCACTCCCAAACAGAACCGATCACAAGGAGACGTGGGACTAATATGTGCATAGCTCTGTCTGCCTGTCTTTTAATCCATCAATCTCCATTTTTAAACCTGTACCCCCAGTGGGTCACTTCTTCTGTGAAGTCAAATGTCGTATGTACAGTCACTTACAGACAGGCATGTGATCTGTTCTGACAAGCAAAAGGTAAAGAACTTGGAACCATAGCTTAGAGGTGCATTTGGCTGTGGTGCTCATATGGAGATTGTGGGTTTGAATATGACTTGCAACATTGCCATATGCCAGCCCACCTGCTCATTTTAGTTTAAAAGGCCAAAATAAAAAAGTAACAGACAAAATCATATGCATAAACCACCAATTTGTGAAAATGTAAAATGAAGACAAATTGTTTGACTGCTCTTCACACAAAGCTATAATTTAGCTTTGGTGTACTTGTTTATACTAGATAAAAGAACAGTGTGAACATTATGCAAAATGTGTTCTTCAGAAGAAATTGAGTCGGAACAACACAAGGAAATGATGACAGAATTTTTATCAGTTTAATATTTCACTTCACTTGTGCAACAATTTTACAGCTAAGAAAAAAATAAGGCATAGTGAAGATGAAAAAGAGCGAAAGAAAGACAGACCTTGTGTCCCTGGCTGCTGATATTTAATTTACCAGTCTTCACAATGAAAAAGATCCAAGTGACTGCGATTAAACCAAACTACTCTTTTGCTCGCTCGCTCTCTCTCCCTCCCTGGTCTCTCACTCCGGGTGAAATGTTGTGACAGTGTTGCGCTGATGTTGTAGGGGGTTAAAGTCACCAAGTGCATATTATCCTGTAAGGCTTAATATGCAGGTTGAAGCGCGAGGGCCGACTCTTAAATTACAGTTTGCCGGGCCCAGCACTCAGCGTGACAACAATACCCACACAGACACTGTGTAACGTCTATACACACACACTTAAACACACGTGTGCTCATGCTTAGCTGGCATACGAATATTCATTCAATATATTTTTGTGACGCAAATAATCATGCATCCATACACACACAGCCGATGCTGTGTGCACATACTTCATTTCATTGTCTTATCACATGGCCATGACATTCACACAGACGCACGTTGAATTTATCTTTGTTTCCAGCCATTGTCTTTGTTTGTCTGTAGCTACTATCTGTGTATGTGTGTGTGTGAGTGAGCTGCTTGTTATAGTGATGGAGTGTGTGTGTGGGCTGCCGAGTCAAGCCTGTCCTCTCCGCTTTCATAAATCTGCGTTGGATGAAGCTCTCGAGCCATAAAACGCATCGATCGCCATCCTTTACACACACACACTTTCTTCCCACAGGGTAATCCTGCTTTCTATAGGAACGTCGTGTCTTGTTGAGTGAGTTTTGAAGGCACAAGTGTGTCCTAATATAGAGGGATAAACAAGACACATGGCAGCTAGTCAGCTAATGATACCTCAGCATAAATATACAGTTTAAAGACTTCCTCACATTTTTAATGAGTGGATTTGACTCCAGATGTTGGCCTATAGCTGAAAGTTCATTCTTAAAGTATGTTTATATGTGTCTTGTGTGTTTTTACATTTCCAGTTCAGTTAGTTTTCTCATAACGGAGCGGTTGCCCCAATACACATACTGTATCCTGCCTGCCTGGAAAAACTAGGACACACACACTCCGGGACTGACTGACTGTCCTCACACACTGACATACTTTGCTTTTGTTATTGTGTCCAGTGATGTGCAGTTTAGCAGAACACACACAAACTCTGCTTTTACACTCTACACACAGCTAAGTCATCCCATAGGAACATTTTATTGCTTTTAGGTTGCTCTTTTATAGCACAGGAGACTCACCAGTTCTTTAAATGAAGTATTAACAACTTTTTATATGCTCGTGATGATGTTTTTCATGAAACAAACCTGATAACACATTTTCCCCCCTAGGAGAAAGAATGTAGATTCTTGTCTCATAATTTGAATTCAAATAGTGTTTATATAAATTCTAAAGCAAACACACACGCAATCAGTACATTAAACATCTTATTTGTGAACTTTCTTTTTTGTCAGAAACATTGGCAGCTAAAATGTACTGAATTGAAAAAGAAAAGCATTCACATACTTCTGGTTCCTGGGTGAGTGCTGGATTGTAAAATATAGCCTTTGTGAATGTACAGATACATCAGAGTCAGGGCCTGTTGATGTGAAGTAAACGTTACAGGAATATACTGTCACAATAACATGCACATCCAATATTAAAACACTCCTTCTTTCCTACTTTCTTACACCAATCCCATTTTTTTTTTAAGTCTAATGATGGATACTGAATAGGATAACTGAACTGTGGTGAAGAGTTGCATATGCATATGAAGTTGATTCTAAATGGACTTTTTAAAATCGTATTTTTGTCGGCCAATGAAATGAATGTTTATATGATCTGTTCCCCTCTCTCTTCAGGTAACAGGTTTTTCCTGACGTCATATGGGGCCCTCTACATATCTGACGTTCAGAAAGAGGACGCCCTCTCTACCTACCGCTGCATCACCAAGCACAAATACAGCGGAGAAACCAGGCAGAGCAATGGGGCTCGTCTCTCTGTGCTGGGTGAGTGTGTGGGTTTTTGTCTATTTGCTGGGCAGTTGACACATCTTTGTCATACATTATTTGTCAATCCTAATGCACTAAGCCTATTCTCATAATTTAATTTGTTACTGTCTTGGATGCACTTCTAGTCTACTTATGATGTCAGTCAAAGGGTCTTGCAGGTCTTCCTTTTCTTCTCTGACCATTCCTCAGCAGTTTTGAAACTGTATCTTTAAGACTTATGTATATAAATAATACATTAATGGGCAAGAATTGCTTGGGCTTTTTTATTAAGAACTTTCTCTCTGTCCTTAGATCCCACTGAAACCCCGCCTTCTGTGATGGACAGTTTTCAGTCAGGAGAAGTACAAGTGGGGCGAAGCATAGAGTTGCCCTGCATCGCCTCTGGTTACCCCAACCCCACCATCCGCTGGTTGAAAGATGGGAGGCCACTTCCTGCTGACTCCCGCTGGACACGGCGACTAACCGGCCTCACAATCAGTGACCTCCGTCTGGAAGACTCTGGAAACTACATCTGTGAAGTCACCAACAGCTTTGGCTCCAAAGAGGTCACTGGACACCTTAATGTCATCGGTGAGGAGAAAATTAATGAAGGGAAGGCAGGAAAGAGGGGAGGTACAAAAAGAGGGAATGGTGATAGTACAAGAGTAAATGATGAAAGAGGTCACAAATAAACTGCTGGTAAAGGAAAAAAGTTCCAAGTTACCTTGCCATAGACTGAAGCAAGATATTTTCTTTGATTTACGTTCTTGTAGGTCCCACATTTAAAAGTTAGGTATACAAGGCTGTTATTGGGCCTTAAACATCATTCTTATGATTAAGGACTTTGTTTGCCACTTGGAATCTTCTTTCAGACTAAATATCTAGGAACATCTCCTACTTGACAGAATCTTATCACCCATTTCACTTCATTAGGTAGGACATATTCCTGGATCAACATCATTGTGCAGGAGCAACATTAAACAGTACTCAAGTTAGGTATAGGGAAAAAGGTGTGTGAGCTGTAAAATCTTTTTTTTTTCAACCAACAGTAAAAGTAGGATTTCCTTGACTCCAGGGACATGTCCAACTTAAAAGTCATCTAGTCTATTCCCAAAGGCAAAACCTGAAACTTATGGCAGAAACTTATGGCAGATGTCCTTATCCTTGTTCCAAGAGGTGAACCTTTCAGTAGGTTTAGTTTTAACCTTGCTTTCCAATAAACCTACATGCATATTTCAACTAAATCCAAGGGAATTGATTAGCTGGCTCAGGCTTATTGGAGTTGGAACTAATCTCTGCAAGATGCTTGTTCTTCCTGGATAGGGATGAGAACATTGCCCAAAGGGTTTTTGGCTTGTCCTATGAAAGTACCCACCTTTCATAATACTCGGGTAGACCAAGAATTAAAACCTTGAGACCAGTTTATCTGGGTAACCTCTAAGGGTTTATGGACTAAATGGTCTATCTCTTATAAAGTCCTGGAATTTCCATACTTTTTCATTTAAAGGAGAGGGTCAAAATCATGTTGGTCCAGGTAAGGTCTATTGCCCCAGATCTCTGCCATAGGGAAAGGGATATTTCAAATAGAGAACAGTAGGGTGTGTACTTGAGAAGCACATTTGGGTTTAAGAGATTTTGGCACACTGGTCAGCCTCTGCCACCTTCTTGTTGAAAGTAATATGAGAGGACAGGAAGACTGTGTTCTAAGCAGGCTTGGGGATGGATCTTAGACCAGTGGGATGGCATTGGCTGGAGTCGTAAAATGAAAGGAAGAGGGGAATAGAAGAAGGGGAGGTGGGGTGGACATTTGGACATTTAGCCGGTGGGCACATCACACCGGTGTGCTCACACAGATTCTGACAGAACAGGAGGGGAGGAGGGCCCACACACATACATACCCAGACACACACACCATCACACACAGAGGCCTCCAGCACATAACACCAGCTGCCTTATTGCTCACTGACATTTTCTCTATCTATCTATCTATCTATCTGTATGTGTGTCTGTCTGTCTGTCTGGACACAATAATTCACATTTTTTGACAAAAGTTAAAAAAAAAATGTTGACTTTCTCTTTTTCCACAGAGCCTCTGAGAGTCACATTATCCCCCAAGAACCTGAAAACAGGCATCAGCAGCACAGTAATTCTGTCCTGTGCCGTTCAGGGCTCACCCCATTTCACCGTCTCCTGGTTTCGCAACACAGAACCCATCGTGCCTGACCAGCACTTCTCCATCCAGGGAGCCCACAACGAGACTCTCTTCATCACGGCGGCCCAAAAAAGACACTCAGGGGCATATCAGTGCTTCGCCACCCGAAAGGGTCAGACCGCACAGGACTTCTCCATCATACTGCTTGAAGGTGAGTGGAAAGAGTGGATAATGGGATAGCGATGAAGGTTGTGGTTCTGATTCTAACTCTGCAGTGTACGTTTATTTCTGGACATCAAAGTTCTAAATTTAGATTATTATGACTTTTAAGCAAGTTACACTGTGTCCTATACAAGCACTAAAAGATTGTTTCAGTAACAATTAATATTGCTGCCCTTAAAGGGTTAGTTCACCCAAACATGAAAATGTGTCCATATTTTACTCATCCTCAAAGCATGCTAGGTGTACTCTATATGACTCATATATGATCCTCTTTCAGATTAATCCAATTGTAGTTATTTAAAAAATAAAAAAAAACTCTTCCAAGCTTTATAATGGCATGGGCGGGAGTTTTTCAACATAGTCTCACAACCAATTCTTGCGTATTCGTATGTGGTGGCGAAATCGAACTAATTCTTACAACCTCACTCTAAACTTGATTTGTCTAAACCACAGTGATGGGTAGGTTTAGGGGTGGGGATAGTTGAAGGTAATACGTACGATTTAGCAAAAAGCATATGAATTCATACGAGCCAGGTTGTACAAATTTGTACGAATTAGCCACCTCATAAAATTAGTTAATTGAGTTTTTGGAGTTTTTGGTCAAAAGTCCAAAAGTAGTCAAATAAAGCGCAATCCATCTATGCAAATTATTATTTGACTTTTGGACTGTTGAACAAAAACACTCATGCCATTATGAAACTTACGAAGAGCAAGAACAATATAACCACTATATAACGATTGGATTTGTCTGAAGAAGAAAGTCATTTACACCTAGGATGTCTTGAGGGTGAATAATTAATGGATTAATTTTCATTTTTGGGTGAACTAACCATTTAATGCAGGTCATCAAACTTTATCCTGGAGGGCTGAGTTTATCTCCAACTAGCCTAAACACACCTGTCTGCATGTTTTAAATAAACCTAATAAGCCCTGATTAGCTGCTTCAGGTGTGTTTGATTAGGGTTGAAGCTAAACTCTGCAGGACAACGACCCTCCAGGAGTGAACTTGGTGACCCCTGCTTTAATAAATGTGAAACACTGAACAAAGCAACAGCAGAACATATTTGATGTTTAATATGCTGTACATAAAATATTAGAAACCAAGAAACTGAAAAGAAAAATGAATAATGGGTATTCATACAAACTCTGATTTGCAGCAAAAAAAGTAATTTTCAAAATTATTTTAAAATATAAGACTATTAAAGATTAGGGCAAACAGAATACAATAATTGTGCTCAGTGTCAGTTTTAGACAGCAGAATCAAACAGGAATAATTTGATACATTTTAAGTGTTTTATTTATTAATTTATTTTTATTTAGCTGAAATTGTCCACGGACCCTTAAGCAACGTTTTGTAAGGGTCCACAGATTGTATATTGCTGGAATAAGCCACTCACATTGTGCATGCAATTAAAAGATTTCAGACAACATATTTAAAAATGTTGTTTCTTTTAATTAATTACATTTTTTTATTAATTAACACTCAAAATCACTTGCTTTTTCCACACCATATCATGTGAGGACACAGTGTCATTCAGAGGCAAGATACTGTAACATTAGTGACTTAAAATGTACCACTTTTGAACTCCTCCTGAAAAATTTAACTGTTCTTATTAAATAAACATTTCAGCAGTACACCAATGAAAGATTTTGAAGTCTTCTATCTGTATTCCGCTCTCTTTTCCTGCCAGACGGCACCCCACGGATCGTCTCGTCTTTCAGTGAGCGCGTAGTAGCCCCTGGCGAGCCCTTTTCTCTCATGTGTGCGGCCAAAGGTGCTCCACCCCCCACCATCACCTGGACACTGGACGACGAGCCGGTAGCGCGGGACTCGGCGCACCGGGCCAGCCAGTACACGCTCTCCGACGGCTCCACTGTCTCGCACGTCAACGTCACCAACCCCCAGATCCGCGACGGGGGCGTGTACCGCTGCGCCGCACGCAACTCGGCCGGTAGCGCCGAGTACCAAGCGCGCATAAACGTAAGAGGTGCCTGTCTACTTTTCAATCTCAGACGTTTAGGGTTATAACCCTCCACCTCCCCCTGACCCTTGACCCTTTAACTCCTCCACCTCATCTCAAGTCCAGATACCATCGCTACCTATCAACTGTCATTGTCAAGTGTCATTGTGTATGTGTGTGGGTGGGGTGGGTGGGTGTATGTGTGTGGGTGGAGCGTCTTATGTTGTTTGTTCGTCAAAGTGCTGTCACCTGTGCGTTTTCTCATTCTATCCACTGTCAGATCATCCATTTGTGTTCTCGGTATCTTTCCATCTCTGTACATCTGCTGCGTCTTTGTTCCTCTCTTTCACACATACACGGTGTCTCTGTCTCGATGTCGCCGGCTGGCTGGCACACGTGTGGTGTCCTGGCTGTTCTGGGACAGAGTGGAGATCTGGCAGAAGGGAGACGCCATCACGCCAAAGAGAAAAGAGACACGTCAGCTAAGAAACCAGACTGAGAGGACAGAAGACAACTTGAAACTGTAGAGAAGGGTATAAATGAGAGAAACAATATTTAGTAGAAGCTAAGTAGAAACTAAAAATAAGAAGAGAGAAGGATAGAAAAACTTAAAGTAGAGGAAAGGAGAGAAGTGGAGCAGAGACAAGTGGACACAAATTGGCAAGGAACTCCACAGCTCAATTTATGTTTGGATATAGTTTAGAAATGTTTATTATTATTAAAAGATAAAAGATTAGAAGAGACCATTATAAAAGGCCAGTAGGAAAAATTCATTTAAAGTAGTGATGAAATTCTATGAAACATTAGATGTTTTCTTCTGATTTTATTTATCACTCTTTTGTTATGATTTTTATATGTTGGCTGTTTTAGTCAAAAATGAATAAAACTTGTAGTCAGTTGTGGTCTTATGATGTTTAAGCAAATTATGTTAAGAAGTCTGGTACCCATCACCAGTGAAAAGTGAGAAGTCGTTGCCCCAGAAAATCTAATTTTTGGGGCTGAATCAATTACAGAATGACCAATGGAATGGAAATTCCAAGAAAAATAATGGCAAATGTTTATAGACTATAATTTGTCAATCTTTAACTTAGTAATGATTATTTTACAAAGTGGAAAATTCACAGTTCTGCTCATAATTACCCAGCTAAGCACTTCCAGTTTTTTGAATATCATTTCACTCGTATATTGTGGTTACAGAATGTTTTCTGACCCCTTAAATTTTTCACTCTGCAGCCATTTGCTAAAAAAATGTAGGTAAATTTTTTTCCTCAATGTACACACAGCATCCCAGATTGACAGAAAAACACAGAGTTGTTGACATTTTTGCAGATTTATAAAGAAAAACTGAAATATCACATGGTCCTAAGTATTCAGACCCTTTTCTGTGACATTCATGGCGCTTTTCCATTGCGTGGTATGACTCGGCTCGGCACAGCTCGTTACGGCACGGCTCAGTTCAGCTCGGTTTGCGTTTCCACTGCAGTTTAGTACCGGTTTAGAGTGGGCAGGATTATTCATGTTATATTGTTATATTATACGTTATATACGTTACAGGATTATTGTCGTTATAGTTGCACCGCATCTACTACTGTGACATCATCGCAAACACGCCATAAAACAAACACACATGGCTCGCTTGGAACCTCAGCTGAGGTGGTTCTAAAAAAAGGACCAGGTACTGTTCCCAGTGGAAAACCCCCCAAAAGTGAGCTGTACTGAACCGTGCTGTGCCGTGCTATGCAGGGGAAAAGCGCCAATACATAACTGGCTCAGGCACAGATCTGGCCAAGGTTACAAAAAACTTTCTGCTGTACGTAAGGTTGCTAAGAGCACAGTTGCTTCCATAATCCTTAAACGGATGTTTGGGATGACCAGAACCCTTCCTAGAGCTGGCTGTCCGGCCAAACTGAGCTATCGAAGGAGAGGAGCCTTGGTTAGACAGGTAAAGAACACAAAGATCACTGTGGCTGAGCTCCAGAGATGCAGTTGGGAGATGGAAGAAAGTTGTAGAAAGTCAAACATCACCGCAGCCCTCCACCAGTCGGGGCTTTATGGCAGAGTGGCCCGACAGAAGCCTCTCCTCAGTGCAAGACATATGAAGCCATGATGAGACCAAGATTTTGGCCTTATGTCAAAGCGGTATGTGTGGAGAAAACCAGACACTGCTCATCTCCTGTCCAATACAGTCCCAACAGTGAAGCATGGTGGTGGCAGCATCATGCAGTGGGAATGGTTTTCAGCTGCAGGGACAGGACGACTGGTTGCAATTGAGGGAAAGATGAATGCAGCCAAGTACAGGGATATCCTGGCCAAAAATCTTCTCCAGAGTGCTCAGGACAATGACCCTAAGGGGCAGTCGTGGCCTAATGGATAGAGAGTCGGACCTGTAACCCAGAGGTTGAGGGTTCGATTGTGAGAGAAGTTGGTGAATATCCAACACTCTCTCCACCTTCAATACCATGACTGAGGTGAGACCCTTGAGCAAGGCACCGTTCCCCCAACTGCTCCCCGGGCGCTGCAGCAATGGCTGCCCACTGCTCCGGGTGTGTGTTCACGGTGTGTGTGTGTGTGTGTGCGTGGAAGTGTCCTGTCCTTTCCTTTCCTTTCCTTTCCTTTCCTTTCCTAAGCACACATCTAAAATAATAAAGAAGTGGCTTCACAACAACTCCATGATAGTTCTTGAATGGCCCAGCCAGAGCCCTGACTTAAACCCAATTGAGCATTTCTGGAGAGACCTAGAAATGGCTGTCCACCAACGTTTACCATCCAACCTGACAGGAATCGAGAGGATCTGCCTGGATCCCCAAATCCAGGTCGGAAAAACGTGTGGCATCTTTCCCAAAAAGACTCATGGCTGTATTAGATCAATATGGTGCTTCTACTAAATACTGAGCATGTGATTTTTCAGTTTTTCTCTTTTACAAAATCTGCAAAAACGTCAACAATTCTGTGTTTTTCTGTCAATATGGGGTGTTGTGTGTAAATTAATGAGGGAAAAAAATTAACTTAAATGATGTTAGCAAATGGCTGCAACATATCAAAGAGTGAAAAATGTTTTTGTTTATCTGTGAGAAAATGGAAAGAATAAAAACCATGGGAGAAACCTGGCTTAGTTGGGACCAGATGGCCAGCACCTAATTTCCAGTTCAATATTAAGCGCATGTCAGGTTGTGCAAAGGACTTCTAATTCTATTCACAGAATCACTTGGTCTTATCAAAACAATACTTTGTATACAAAGACTTTCAGTCATCCCGATAAACCCCAGTGTGCATTACTCTCGAAGTTGCATTCAGTCAGTCAATTAGATTAAGTTTGCAGGATCGGGACAGTTTTGTGCGTTTTATGCATCAGACGGTCAGTGAACGGACTGTGGGCGGTCCATGGGCGTGTCGTCTGAGCCTTAGACTAAGAGTGATATTGAGTAGTGTTGACAGGCCTGTTGAATTCCCCCTCTCTTCCTCTCTCTCGCTCTCTGAAATGTTCAGTTATGACATATCTGTCTGCTTTAAGGAGACATGCCAGAACAATCACTGCAGTGAGAATGAGACCCTGTGCCAGGGAGCCACAGTTTTGCGCATGCACGCCAAATGATACCAACGCTCATGGACACACTCATAGAGTCTTAAAACACTACTGCCTGACTAATACACTCTGACCGCAGTACGCTCATGAAAACTGACAGCATTGACTTTCACACACATCCTATCCATATCACGCACACGCATTTATTCTTGAGATGATCGTTTCGCAACACAATATTTAACAAACACAGACACCCGTGAGCAATCAGGCCCCATTCTTCCTGTGAACAGCACAATAGCAGTGCTCAGTTCCTGTCTGGATCCTTATCTAAGTTCATACATTCATATATTATGTTTGAGAACAAAAGAAAAATAGAGAAATAGAAAGACAGCCAGAGAATAACTGTGAAGAAGAGAGAAGAGGGATACTGTGCGACAGTCTTCTTGAATAATACATCAGGGTTGACTTGTCAGAACGGTGACTTCAAAGCACAACGCACGCTGAGCTGAGAAAAAGGGAGAGAGAGCAGCAGAAGAGAGAGATATGGGGATAAGGAGTGGGCTGTTAGAGAGGATGAGAATATTTGTGTGCATACAATCTACATATGCCCCATCGACGATTTATAAATCGAACCGCCCTCCATTTTGAGGCAAACAAAATGTCCATCGCCTTCTCGTTCTTCTGGTTCCTCTGGGGTTGTTTTTACTCAACACTGACTCTTTCTGTTTGCTTTTGTTCTGCATCTTCAGGCATTGGCCATTCAAATCTTCACAGTGTCCCACCATCCATTTGTTTGTACACCCCTTCATCCTCGTGTGTGATCTGAGAGCAGAGTCCTGAAGAAAGTATTTTTTCCCAAAACAAAGAAAAGAAAACAAACACACATCAGCCATTATTAACATTTTCAAATTCGCCAATGACTGGTCTTGCTAGCAAGAACCAGAAGCTGTTAGCGTGTGCTAATCACATTAAAGGGCATTCACATTGACAGCAATTTTAAGCAAAAGAGCAAGCTGTAGCCATAGTTGGTAACTTGAAGTCACCAGAGACCTAAAGTTTAGACAAATCTGAGCAAACTTCATGCAAATGCACAGAGACTACCAGACAGTGGTGCTAACGTGATTTGCTTCATTATACTGCATTTGAGCAGGAATGCTTACTAGCAATCAAAACGAGTCAAAGGTTCAATAAGATTCAAATATCTTTTTTATAGTGCATTTTATGATGAAATGATTGACATGACCTCCTTAGCATAGGTACTACCAAAAGTTACTACGAGTACACTAGAGCTAAACCGTTTGAGGTATTATAAATAGGGTGACTATACGTGCTATTTTCCCCGGACGCGTCCTGGCCAGGATTTCTATAAGGATATAGGTTTGGCTTGGTTTGCACGTGCGTACCGATTGGTATGAGTCATACTGAATGGTCCGCACGTGCGTATGACACCAGTACCTTATGTTTCCAAAACACTCTTGATGTACAAATCAAAGCAATATAGGAATCCTGGCCAGGACGCGTCCGGGGAAAATGGCACGTATGGTCAGCCTAATTATAAATATGTAGCAATTATTTGTAATCAATACAGGTAGCCAGTGTAGAGATTGAAGAACTGGTATGGTATGTATGAGTATACTATCTGGACCTGGTAAGGACTTTAGTAGCTGCATTTTGGATAAACAGTAACTTGTTTATTGAAGATGCAAGACAACCACTTGGTAGTGCATTACAATATTCCAGTCTAAAGGGCATAAATACATGATTTTCTGCATACATTGTCAGAAATAAAGGTACAAAAGCTGTCGCTGGGGTGGTGCCTTTTTAAAAGGTGCATGTTCCCTGTTAAAAAAAACAAACAAAAAAAACAGCACATGCTTGTTAGGTATGTTTTGAAGCTGGAAAGCTGGTTTAAGCTGGTTTAAACTGGTCCTTTTGCTGGTTTATTCTGGTCATTTGCCAGTACATGACCAGCATAAACCAGCAAAGGACCAGCATAAACCAGTAAAGGAACAGCATGAACCAGCAAACCACCTAAACTAGTATAAACAAGCAAAGGACCATCTTAAACCAGCATAAACCATCTTAAACCAGCATCCAAGCTTCAGAACATACCTAACCAACATATTAATTTTTTTTCGGTAGAGTTTGTACTTAAAATGAGTACTTAAAGGCCTGGTTTCACAAACAGGGCTTAGCTTAAGCCAGGACTAGGCATTACTTAAATTAAGATATTAACTTTTACAAAAATGCCTACAGGTGTGCATCTTAACACAGAACAATGACACTGACTTGTTTTAAGATATGAGTAAGATATCTTAGTAAGATCAGAGCAAGATATTTTCATCTGAGATGGCTCAGGACTAGCTTAAGCCATGTCTGTGAAACTGGGGGAAAGTGTACATATTTGAAGTGTACCCTTTAAAAAGGTACTGCCCCAGTTGCAGCTTTTGTACCTTTATTTCTGAGAGCGTAAGATGGTTTGGTGGCTTTAGTTGGTTGAAGCTGGCTTAGCTTATCTCTTAGTTTAGCTAAGCTAGTGGTTAGCTGTGTTAGATGGACTTAAAAGTTAAAAACTATTTATTTTACAGTGTATTTTTTTTACAGTATTTTACAGTACAGTGACTTGACAAGCTTTAACGATTCCTTTGCTGTCGGTGTGAATGCCACATACACTTTAAAGAGGCAGCACAACATTACAGCCTTTTTAAAAGCTATCCGGTAGCTGTTAGCATTTAGCGATTCAACCATAACCCTTTGATTTAGCATGGCACAGTTTCTCTAAAGTAATTCTAAGGCCTCTGCTCTCGCAGTCCTCAATCCTTTAAATGTGTGTTTTGGGACATTGCTATGAAATGTGATGTTGAATTTTTACTCTGCCTACACAAACACATTAGGTTAGTACTTTATTGTTAAGATTACACCACACATTGCATTGCTATTAAATGCATTAACTTGGCGTATTAAGCTAGTACAGAAACATACCTCATTCATTGCTGAAATTATACAAAGGCATGGTTTGTCTTTACGATATGTGCCAAGCTATGATGAAGGATAAGGTACAAGACACATAGAAACTGTATATGCACACAGCTATTACACCACATTATCTGCTGTGAAGACCAAGAGCATTCTAACCCCCTCCTTCCCATCCACCACTCGCTCTTCTCCTTTCTTTCGCCCACATTTTTCCCTTCTTTACCCCAAATACCCATGCAATACCTGGTCTCCCATCTCCCTCTCATTCACTCTTTTACCCTTTTCTGCCTGGCATATTCTTTCTCTTTGTTTTGCCTTCCTCTGTTTTCCCCTCTCTCTCTCTCTTTCTTTCTCTTTGTTTTCTCTCTCCTGCAGGTCCTCCAAGTATCCGGGCCATGCGGAATATCACAGCTGTGGCCGGTCGCAACACTTTCATTAACTGTCGTGTGATTGGCTACCCCTATTACTCCATCAAGTGGTTTAAAGACGGGACAACGCCGTTGCCAGACAACCATCGTCAGGTGGTGTATGAGAACGGCACTCTGAAGTTGAGCGATGTGCAGAAGGGTGCGGATGAGGGGGCGTATCTGTGCAGCGTGCTCATCCAACCCCAGCTCTCCATTAGCCAGACTGTCTACGTCACAGTCAAAGGTTAGTGATTGCTGCTAATGATTTTGGGGATGTTTATGGCCCCTTGAAAAATCCACTGAATTGTATTCAGTTTTATTTCCATTCTGTAAGATACAGTGTTGTTTTAGTATTGGGATAGATTTATTATACATTTTCTGTTCTCATTTTATTTAGAATTTTATTAGAATTTATTAGAATTCTGTCATGTTTATGTCCTGAGCAATACATTTTGGGTAAATAAGTTAAGAAACTAAAGTTAAACTAATAATATAAGCTAATCACCCTGGTTACATAGGTCCTCTTTTTAATTGTTCATCTATGGCAAACAGTTACTTAAATAATAAAATTCAACAATAGGCTTGAAGCAAATTGTTTTAGTGCGAAAACTGCAAATACTTTAGTTTTTAATGCCATTCAGTAACATTGGATTTGGTGTGAAGAGGCCACCCTGAGAGGATTTTTGGACTTAAGCCTAGTCAGCAGGGTATCTTGATTTTATGGAGGATTTCCAAAAAACAAAACAACCCTCGATTTGAGGTTTGGCAGTTTTTGAAAACATGCATCTTTCATAGTAAAAAAGATGGTCACTTTACAGTACTTTTTTATTATTATTTATTTCTTCTGAAAAGAAAAGCGTAGTAGCTTATTGTGGTGGAGTGGGTGTTGTTTTGGTAAACGGAGTGTGTGTTGCCTTCAAACGAGTGTATATTTAGCTGTAGGCGGGTGGTGAAGGTTGAGGATGGTATTTCCCCTTCCCTGGCACAAAGACCCTGAGAGAAAGCACACCACTAATAGCCTCTGATTAACAGGATTACAGGCCTTCTGCAGCATTACAACCATTCATCAATTACCCAGTGTACGTAGTATGTGTATGTGTGAGGGGGTGTTATTTTCCGTATGTTAAATGTAAATGAAAGGGAGGTCACTCTGATATTGGGTTTTGCTTCTTCACTTCACCATGCATGTCCATACAAGGGGCTACAGCTCCTGGTACAAAGACAGCGAGGTCTAGTGTGTGTTTGCATGAATGCGTGTGTGTATGTGTGTACCGGTACAACAGAACACTGACTCCAGTGTGAAGTCAGTATAGTGTGCTGCTTGTCTTGTCATGTCTCTGATTTAATTAGCTGAATTTTAACGAGCCCCAGATTAAATCCCCCAGATGTCTCAGATGGAGCCCCCCACCTCTGTTTCCATGGCAATGCCATTATTCCCCATGCCAATTGGGCTCTAATTAGAGCAGCTATTATGGGCTGGAGGGGTGGGATGTGTGTGTGCACGTGTGCATTTTTGTAGGGTGGCAGGGGTCAGTACAACATTAGAGACCATGAAGCGTTTGATACTGAAGATCTCTTGCTCTTTTTCTCCATCAGTTCCTCCCCTCATCCAGCCCTTTGACTTCCCTCCCACCTCCATCGGTAAGCTGATGTACATAGCTTGCGTGGTGTCTTCCGGAGACATGCCAATCCGGATCACCTGGAGGAAGGACGGCCAGGAAATTGTGTCAGGAACATCAGGAGTCACCATTGAAACCAAGGAGTTCATGAGCTCCCTTCAGATCTCCAAAGTTTCGCTGGAGCACAATGGAAACTACACCTGCATTGCCAGCAATGATGCAGCAACTGTCAGTTCAGAGAGACAACTCATAGTAACAGGTGAGCAAGAGAGCGAGGCCTTTAAGGCTATGTACTACGGGCATCATTTCACCATTTAAGAACATTTCTGGACCAAATTATCTAAAACTTTTCACACTGGAGGAACCTTTTTTAGAAATATTGGTGGAAGTACCTGCATTCCGGTGTGTTCACAATGCAGGAACTAGGAATGCATTTAGTTCCAGGAACTCAGTTTGGAATAACTAAATATGCTCCTATACTTCAGAGTAGAGTATGAAAGAGTTCTACAGCTATTACCAGAGGCGTGAGTGTCCATTGTTTGGTCAAATGCACATGAAACACGGACAACCCACTATTTTTGTTGTGTAAAAGCTGTGTAAAAATATCTACTCCAGAAAATTGCAATAAAGGCATTTATCTACCTTTTCTTCAGCCCTGATGATATGTGACAGTCTAAGTTGGCATAGGACACTTAGTGAGAGTTCCGTACTCTTTTTAATTACATACATTTTGCATTTATATTTCATCTCCATTACCACTAAACAACTAAAACTAAAACAGCTCCAGTCATGGCACTTATAAATGCCACAAACAAAGCTGTTGAGTTTCCTTTTTTCATGCAAATGCAATGAGGAAAATGGAGAGGGAAACTGGTACTCTAGAAACTACCATGCTGGTTCGTACGTGGTGTGGAAGCCCCTGTTTAGTTAGGTGTTAAGATTGGCTATAGGGTCTCGCACCAACATGTCCTACTTCACAGACCACTTTGTTAGCATCTCCTCTTCTGAAACTGTGTATGTTCTTTGTTCTAGTTCCTCCTGGTTTTCGGGTTCAGCCCAACAACCAAGATGGGATCTATGGCAAGTCAGAAGTTCTGAACTGCTCTGTTGAAGGGTACCCTCCTCCCAAAGTTGTCTGGAAGCATGCCAAAGGTAATATCTTTTTGTCACTGCATTTCTGAACGATCACATTTCAAACTTTGATGAGCCACAACCAAAACTGTCTTCATCTTGATTATGAAGGTATAGGGAACCCCCAGCAGTACCATCCAGTTCCACTGACAGGTCGAATCCAGATCCTGTCCAACGGATCTTTGCTGATCCGCCATGTTTTAGAAGAAGACCGGGGATACTACCTGTGCCAGGCCAGCAATGGAGTAGGATCCGACATCAGCAAGAGCATGATGCTAACTGTTAAAAGTATGTCAGGATCTCCACGGCGGCGGCGGGGGG
>JAUMHQ010000022.1:778170-790670 GCA_032361165.1 Enteromius paludinosus | reverse complement strand
GTGCTTTGCTACAATCTGTATTGTTAAAAGCGCTATATAAATAAAAGTGACTTGACTTGACTTGACTTGACACACACATTGACTCCTTTTCATGTGAAATTTAGCTCACAATGAATATAAATGATGGAAAGCTTGTTTCCACCATGATGGATGGAAAAATTATTAAATACATGCATGAAAACAAAAAAGAAAAAATGATTCCGCCTTTTTGTCTTATAATTCAGAATTTTTTTTTTTTATTTTTTTTTCGCAATTATGAAAAGTCGGAATTGTGAGATATGAATTCAGTATTGTAAAGAGCAAAGTCTCAATTACCTTTTACTTGTTTTTTTTGTTTTTTTTTATTCTGTGGCAGAAATGTAAAAAAAAATTGAATAGTGAGATGTAAACAGAACTATGAGAAGAAAACACTGAATTCTAAGTTCATATCTCATGATTTTGACTTTTTTCTTACAGTTCTGAAGAAAAAAATTCAGTACTGCTCTGACTGAGCTTATATCTCCAATTTTTTTTTGCAAGATATTGTTATGATTCCAGTCAGTGTTCCCCTGTGTAGTCATTTGTGGACTCCCATGTTGTGTGTGTGTGTGTTTCCCTGTTGCGATCTTGGACTCTTATTTTGAAAATGTCTCCGCCCCCTTGTTTGTCACTATAGTTTTTGATTGGCTCCTCCTCCCTTATCTTCTCGTCCTCTCACTATCATGTGAATTTAACGAGTTGTTTGTGTTCCGGTCTCTGTCAAGCATTGAGGTTTCCTCGTCTGATGTGTGTTTCCTGTTTCTGTTATTCAGTGTTTTCTCCAGTGTTTTTGGACTCTCGCGCTTGTTTTGTCCTGGTTGGACACTGTTTACTTATCGACCGACCCTCGCTACCACTTTCGGACTGTTTTTGTGTATTGCCTTCGTTTATCCTGTTTGCTGTTTTCTCAAATGGATCCGCTCTTCTCAGTCCCGTTCGTTACAGATATAATCTCAGAGCAGCAAAACATAAAACACCAATTCTATAAACGATAACTTTTGTTCTTTAAATTGGAAAACATGGAAAACAAAATTTACTAATTAATTGTGACTTTATCTCACAATTTTGAGTTTGATATGCCTCAGTTCAGATTTTTATTTTCTCTAAATTGTAAAAAAAATTAAAAAAATAGTAATAATAATAAAAAGAAGAATTTTGAAGAATTGCAATGAAAATTCTAATTGTTCTTTTAGCAATTCCTAGTTGACATCCTCACAATTGCTTTTTTCTCTATACGAAATAAAAAAAAGAGTTATATAACCTAAATATGTGAGTTATAAACTCGGAAGAGAGATAAAAGGTTTACATATTTTTTTACACCACGGGTAAAACAGGCTTCCATTATAAACAATCATAAGACCTTTAAAGAAAGTGAGATTCTACCTTGTAGTATTTGTTGGTGGTGTCGTTTTGAAATAGGATGATGCACTTGCAGTCCAGGCGCCAGTAGTGTTTCTTCCTCTGTTGGAGGGTGGGGTGAGAGGTCAGAGATCATATCTCAACAAGGAGTTGGTGCTGGGGTCAGCTTCACCCCAGCGGACAGGAGGAAGAAAGCGAAGAGTAAACAGAGCTGAAGAGAAGAGGAGGATGCAAGAGAAAAACCCAGGACGAAAGTTAGAAAGAAAAAGTGGAATAAAATGCTACACAGAAATTCAGAAGTTTTGCAGGAGGCCAAGAACAGGTCAATATATCAATGTTGAGAAAATGCCTCAGCCAATTTTTCCCCATTCTTTCTGAAAATACTTGTCTAGAAGCACCAAACACTATGAGTGACATTTACTGCTATTCATTCCTACGAATCAATACCCACTCCTGCAGGGTACGCTCAGAATAGCCTGTGATTTAAAAGCTGAAGATTTGCTGATATTATAGCGGAAGTGTGCAGATTGAGGCAGAAATATCAATAGGATGTAGGAAAGTGAGGTAAGGATAGTATATAGACTAGATAGAACACTCTAGATTTGCTGATGTTATAGCGGAAGTGTGCAGATTGAGGCAGAAATATCAATAGGATGTAGGAAAGATAGACTAGATAGAACACTCTAGCTGTGTTAAAAGTTCATGCAAAAAAAAAAACCCACTTCATTTACTCATCATTATATCATCCAAAACTCCTTGTCCTTGAAAATCCTTGTCACTATTTTACATTTAATGAAACTAATATTGAACAATGGAGTTTAATACTCAAAACACTTAAATTAATGAATGGATAGATAATAAAGTGGTCTATACAACTACTGCTATATATTACTAAGCGGGGCATATTATGGAGGGCCAAATTACTGATATTTAAAGCATTAAATAAATATGTGGGTCATCATAAAGACAATAAGTCAAATACTGCTTTAAAGTGTTAGTCTTCTGAAGTAATCAAAGTATTCTAAAACCATTTGGATGATTTACGGGTAGGTCTTCAAATGGTCCTCTTTTCAGTTCTAAAGAAAGGCCACACAGGTTTGCAACGATGTAAGAATGAGCAAATGAGACCTAAATATTCATTTTGGGTAAATTCTCCCTTTCAGGTCAGCCAGCAGTCAGAGGATGTACCAGTGTGTCCTTGTTGCTGTAGTGCACCATCCAGCCTTCCTTGATGGCTGTGCTAGAACGGCGCGTGGTCTGCCTGATCGACTGCACTACTCTCATCAGAGGAATATTAGCACTGGGAAAACATCACAGCACAAAAACCATGAGAATCCAAGAGAATCCAACATGAGAATGCACAGTTGCAAATCGAATTTTCACACTTTACTGCATGTAAAGGGCTTGTACGCTATTGTATATGATTTGTATAACGCATAAAACCATCTCAGGCTCATTCGAAATACATGACTCATTACTTCAAAACCTGAGATTGTTATTCCATACCTGAAAAGTGCAGTGAAATATATATTTTACTAGCCTGGCTTCCGAGACTATAAAGCTCATAGGAGCTTAGTCTGGCCAAGCTGCCTTACGACTTAACCTGTGTCCATCAGATGCCTCTGTATACTACTGGACGAATCTAATTTGTGTAAAAAGGAACTAATGTAGTTGTTATTTTAGTGTCACTTGTGTTTATTACAGATACTCTAGTGAAATGTATATATAGGTACATTTTTGCAGTTATGTAGGCAGTCACATATTTCCAGTGAGCCTGAGTCGGATAAAACTTACAGGTTTTTAGGCCTTAATTTCGTCTCTGTGTCTGAAATCTGTCTTACTACCTCTGGTCTCCACTGGCGCCACCCTGGTTGCTGTCTGGGGAGAAAGACCCGGGGATACTGCAGGCCTCATCTGAGTCGTCCATCAGAGATGACTTATCAGTGTCTGAATACTCATTACTGTAGTCCATCGGCACCTCCGTGTCTGTGCTTGGACTTAATATGTCTGAGAGACAGACAGATGGGAAATAAAGTCCAAAAATTCACACACAAGCACAGTGAAGTGACAAACAATAATTACATGTTTGCAGCAGTAGAAAACACAGTGCAAATATTCCAAGTGTGTTAACAATGTCCATCATGTCAACAATGTTTCTCTCACACTCATTACCGAGGGTCTCCCCTAAGCAGTCATTTGGGACCTTGTATGCACATCGCTTGTGGCAGTTGAACTTGCAGTCTTAAAAAAAAGACAAAAATCAAATATTAAAATGATATCAAACATAAATGTTACAAATTAATGTTTCAATGTATTATAAATCTTTTAAACGTAATTAATACAGTATAAAAGTCCACTACTTGACTACAGAAAAAATTCACTTCAGTTGCATTACAAATCTTTTTAAATTGATATTGTGTTATTTATAATGTTTGTCTTGTCGCTAGAATATTTTTCCCTAATACAAACTTAATTACTGTCGAAAGCTTGTGGTCTTCTTTTAGGTCCTTTATGCTCTTAAAGGTATCTTATGTTTATCAAAGCAGCAATTATTTGATAAAAAAATCTAGCAAAACAATAAAATTATAAACAGAAATGTAATTCTAAGTAAAAATCAGTTTTTTTTATTTGTATATGTTTTATAATGTTATTTATTCCTGTGATGTCAGCTGATTCGCTGTTCTCAATATCATTAAAATATCATTAAATATTTTCATCATCTTTGAAAAGCTTAAAGGGTTAGTTCACTCCAAAATGAAAATTCTGTCATGAATTACTCACCCTCATGTCGTTCCAAACCCATAAGACAAATTATTATATTTTTGATGAAATCTGACCCTCCATAGACATCAGTACAACTGAAATGATCCCAGCTCCAAAGCATGTGACTTACATCTTTCACCATTTTAGAGAGTATCCTTGTTTACGTTCGGGGTGGAAAGCACGCACATGCATGTCATTCGCAGTAGTTTATTCTTAGGGGACAACGCATGCATGTATTGTTATACTCTCTAAAATTGTGGAAGATGTAACTGAGGGGAGAGCAATGGTTGAGCAAATTTTGTTATTTTTGTTTTCTATACCCAAAAAGAGTATTGTCGTAGCATCACAAAAGTGAAGTTGAGCCACTGATGTCACATGGACTGTTTTACCGTTTTCTTACGTTTCTGGATCTGGGATCATGTCTGTTGTATTGCGGTCTATGGAGTGTCAGATGGCTTTCTGATGTCATCAAAAATATCTTAATTTGTGTTTCGAAGGTAAACGAAGGTCTTATGTGTTTGGAACGACATGAGGGTGAGTTATTAATGGCAGAATTTTCATTTTGGGGTGAACTAACCCTTTAATTCATCCTTTGATAAATAAAAAAGTTACTAATTTGTTTAAAAATGACAAGAAAAAAAGTACATATTTAAGTGTACAGTACGTTCAGTGTTATTAAGATAATCTTCAAGCAAGATAACAACACAATTACACATAAAATCAATATTTAATTTAAAACATGGATCAATTTTTCATGTCTAGTCACCTAATCATTACCGTAAACTCAATCCGATCACCTTGTCATTGCATTCCGGTATACACTGTAGGTCATTATGCAAGTCTATGTGGAATTCACTAATGCAACATGAATTAAATCCATTTCCTAGCTCTTTTAGTACTGATTTGTAAGTCGGGGGGGATTATTGAGCAGGATTGTCAGACCTTTGCACTGGAGCCCCTGTCGAAAGAGTCCTCTAAGCAGTCTTTTGCAGTACTGACACACGGTGGGACGCGTGTACGAGTGAACGGCGAACGTGTGCGGGACCTTCACTTTAGTCATGAGGATCTTGTCCAGGTGGACAGGCCGTCCCGTGTAAAAGCGCCTGGCCTCACTGGGGGTGCGGGGCTGGAGACAGATCAACGTGCTATTTATATAATTTGATATTATTAAATGAAACATCAACATCCCTTAAACTAAAGTTAACTGAAAATTCTACATACAATAAGGTTCGTTAGTTAAGCATAAAAGACTTCTTTCAAAAGCGTATTAAACCTGTGACTGTCAGGATACACATATATGTATAAAAATTACAATTCTAAAAAACCAACACTTAAAATGAAGTGCATATTCATTTCAATTCAAATATTTGTGCTGTACCATCTGGGTGTGTGATCGGATGAGACTGGCTTCTTCGGACGTCACGCTGCTGTTGAGGCTACTGAGGGACTCTGCGGTGGACAGACGCAGAGACTGACTGCTGGTGAGGGACGTGGTGGACAGCCGCCGCTTCCTCGCCCCACTGCAGTTATTGGGAATGCTAAAAGCACACCTCTTGTGGTAATTCAATCCACAGCCTGCAGGGGGAGACAGTGAGAGGGCAACAAGTTGGACACTGTGGGCATTTGTCACATTTATGTCCAGACACTCTTGGACATAGACGAAGATAGCCGGGACATGGAAAATAAATGCAGTTGCATGACAGCTCACAATAGGTCTAGCTATGATTGAACGAAAACAAGTGCAGTATGAAGAAAACAAGTAGTGAAAGATAGAGTCCCCACCATCGCATTTGAGTCCTTGACGCACCAGGCCGAAAAGCATCTCGCCGCAGTGATCGCAGAATGCCGGAGCACGATACGAGTGCACGTTCAACGCGTGAGGACGAATTTGGAAGTCCTCAGATGTAGCAGCAGCTGCAGAGCACAAAACAAAATCACAAACAGGAGACATCAGTGCTAACTACTCAAATGTCATTTAGGATTTCTGCAGGTTTTATGAAGGTAGATTAGACATTTTATGACCAAACTGAGTGATAATTTAATTAAGGTCGCTAAATTGAAAAAATAGAGAGGGACTTGTATTTGCAAAAAATACAGTTTCGAACATATCTCTGTTATTCGTTTATTTATTTAACAAGCGACAACAAAAATATGCAAAAAAGAAGAACAAAAATGCTTAAGGCTTAAATGGCTCTGTTCGCTTTTTTCTGTAAACTTTCTACTACTAAACTTTAATTCTTTATTAATTTAAATTCTTAACAATATTTTCAGATATGGATTCTTATTATTTAATTTGCAGTATGTATTTGTAGCATTTGAAGATCCGTGTGTTGGACAGATACAGTATTTGTATTACGGGTATATCTCAAAAAAAAAAAAAACTGTTGATAAATAAAATTGCATTATTGAGAAACAATTGGTGATATTTTAGTATTATTTATATCCTACATCCTTTTATTTTATATCCGTTTTATTTTGGGGGTTTTTTCATTTCAGCTTTTTATATTAAAATTTTTAATATATGTATTTCTTAATAATATTGAATGTACTTTTTAAGAAATATATTTCAGTCTTGGTTTTAATCATTTTGGTATCCTAAACTTATTTATTTTAGGTAATTGCCAAGGAACTTTTATATATTTTATTTTATTTTAATTAATGAAAATAAATCTTAATACACAATATTATTAAATTCCATTGTATTCTTTATGTCTATTGTAATGTGACTCACTGCTGTAGACATTATTATAATTACTAACTACACTTAATCATTTAAAGAATGTATAACATGTACTACAATGTATTAATATTTTTTTAAACAGTATAAATGAAAATTTATTTAAACATGTATGACATTGAGATGAATGAGTGAATTGCCATTATGTGAAAAATGTTTTCCACAGTTCAGTGGTCTCTAAAATTAATGTCATGTCACCAAATATCATCATATCCTCATTGTAAATGACTTGCAGCTTTGTTGCTGCATGCTTGAATGCCTTCTGTGTGAGTGGTTAATTAATACCAATCGACTTACCGGACAAAACCACTTCCACCAGGTCGCCCTCCTGGATGTCCGACACAGCTTTGACCAGCTGCAGGATGTTACTGCTGCTGGTGTCATGCTTGAAGAGGAGAATCTTGTCATAGATTCCATAAAAGCCACATTCAGGAAACTGGACAAAACAAAGAGGGAAAGAAACATTGATTAGCCTCAATTATATCCCATCTATAACATATCCACTACTAAAATTTATCTTTTGCTGTTGTTAACAGCCTTCACCACATCACAACAGCTCATAACAACCACAACATCCTTCATAGATTTCCGGCTCATGGACAAACATGGAGAATCCAATTTTGAGATGAGCTACAAAAATCAGCGGCCATCATGTTAATGAAGAGCCATCTGCAAGGGTCCCCGACGGTGGCCCTTTTGCAGGTGTACCCACCAGGGATCTCCACTCGTATTTGTGCAAGTGCTGCACGTCAAGGTGGGGCGGGGGTGTTCTTTGCTTCTGCCAGCTGCATTTTGAAGATTTCCTGTTGTTGCAGAGAAGAGCTTTTAATTCACGTAGCTCTGCTGCCGTAACGCTTCTGAGCGGTTTCTAGAGGTTTTATCTTGTTTGTGTTGTTTTAGGAGATCAAATGTTCCTAGCACTTTTGAAATAAAGTTCAAAACAATACGTAAACATGATGTAGGTTTTATTACCAGAAACTTTTCTTACGCCCAAAACAACCATTTACTGAAATAATGTGGGGGAAAATGATTAGCTATGAATTTTTGATGACAGATTATTGCATACGACAGCAACCATTAACGTCAATGATGTCTACTTAGTTTTCATGAACTTGGGCATACACATTTGAAATAACATTGATAACAGTAAATGATGACAAATTGTTTTTGGGGGGGGAAGTCAAGTGCTTCTTTTTTCTTTTTTTCTTTTTTTGCATTTTCCCATGCTTCAAAATGTGTTTTATTTTGTGCTTAATTTTATTTAAGCTGATATTAAGGTTTTCTACACTGCAAAGTATTTTTTGTCTTGTTTTTATTACAAGTATTTAAATATTCTTATATCAAGATCAATTTTCTAGAAAAGCAAAATGATTAAGCATACAATATGTCTGCTGAAAAATATGTTGTTATTCTTTGCTTTAAAAAAAAAGGAAAAAATATCTGTCAGTGGGGGAAGAAAAATTAACTTTTCTCTTTAAATTTAGATTATTTTTCTTTAGATTTTTTTTTCTTCTTGTTTTAAACAAAATATTTATTAAAATTAATAAATATTTCAACAAGACGTTATTTTTTATACTTTATAATATTTTATACAAGTAAATTTATCTTGATTTAAGAAGGTTTAGATATTAGTCATAATGCAAAACAAGAGAAAAAAATACTAAGTAAGAAAAACAATTCTGCAGTGTACAAATCCAACGGAAAACCCATAGCCCATGTGTAAAACTTCCCATATCATTTTACTTTCAGCCAGTTTTATCCTCATGTAATATTCCATTATCACAGTTTTTAATGCAATAAAACATTGATAAACATTAGCACTGGCCCTCAAGAGAACTAAAAGTATCAAAAAAAATACGCTGTGATCCCTTTAAAGCCTGGTGCATTTTTAAAACCAAATGGCAATGTTTTAAACCAGCACAAATAATTAACATCCAACGCCTTTTAATCTCCAGGCATGTAGAGCAGCCGAAGACACAGCGGAGCAGCTCTTTGATGAAGATCTTACAGGGGGATTCCGACGCAGTGTCGCGCAGAACCTATTTCAGCTAATTAGCATGAGAGCTGGTGTGGTGGATTTGCTTGGTTGCTTTTCATTTCGAGCTGACAGCTGTGACCGTGCTGTGATATAAGACTGAGAGCCAGTCGGGTGTGATACCCGAGCACTTCTGCATTACAGCCGTCGTCTGCCAATCATTGTAGACCGAAATCCCACTTGGCACCGAACAACTACCTGGCATGAGAAGATCAGCTACCTGAACAAGCCAACTTGGAGTGAGTTTGAAATGAGAAAGCTGGGCGCAGTCAGTAGCTGGACAAAGGTGCAGTGTTACATATAATGGATGACAGAACAACAAGGATGAAAAAAGATATAGACGCCCCATACCGCAGGTCAAAGGATTGTGGGACGTAGGCTTGATAATGTCAGTCAAATGCATAGGGGCAGTGAAGCAGATCTCCTGAATACTTTATAATGCGCCATTCAACGCATGTCATACAACTCAGTGAGCTGGAAGCCATCACAACCAGCATACCGAACCTGACTCTTGCCCCTCGTCTTGTGTCAGTGTTTGTGCCAGTTGGGATTTTCCACTGCAGAACATGGAATCATGGCTAATATCGGCGCACACATAGCACACTGAAAAATCAATCATGCGTAAAGGATCCTGTAAATAAGTAAAACCAGGTTTAAGGTTGGTCTCGCATCCCAGGCATGGTGGAGTTCGGTGGGATTTTCCAAAGTGCAAACTGATACAAAGTGATTTCGAACAAAGTAAACATTTTGTTCAGAACAGGGGTGACAAATTCAGTTCCTGTAGGGTTATAACCCTAACTAAACACACCTGAACCAAAGTAATCAAGGTCTCCAGACATTATAGAAGATTTAAGGACCTGGCTGGAGCCAAACTCTGCAAGACAGTGGCTCTCCAGGACCAGAGTTTGAGAGAAGGGATCTCCAATCCTGCTCCTGGATAGCTACCATCTTCTAGTTCCAAAGCATCTGCCTGAAATTATCAAGCACCTGTGAACACCTTGCTTATCTGGTTCCAAGTCATTTGATTGGGGTTGAAGCTGGAATCTGCAGCAAGGCAGATCTCCAGAAGCAGTGACGGAGAGTGCTTTTTTAGAGTTTGTTTCTAGAGTTCAAACAGCTTTACAAAAAAAGTTCACGGTGGCTATAGCACAAACTACCACTGGTCCATACTCATAACGTATATGAAATTTGTAAGTGTATTTGCATCACATTCTCTGTAGATCCCATCTTCACACGCAATCGACTCAAGAACAAAGAACGATGACAAGAGCAAAGTTTGTTTGCAGTTGATTTTGGTAGTTGCACTTGCTTGCACAGTTTCTGGAAAACCTTGCATCGGCTGGTAAACACCTTTTAATTTTGGGGCCATTGTGGTTAAGTTAGAAGTACATAATAGTAGGGCTGAGCAATTAAACGCATGTGATAGTCTTGTCAGTACAAAGCCGGCTCTGTAATCAGCTGTTATAAAGAAATGTGATTTTACTTGACCGGAGCCACCAAATTGAGTACATGGGCACTTTAATGAAGGATCATGCTGATGCTGTGACACAAGCATGGAAAACCATTTATAGTGCAACAGCAAGGAGTGTGAGAACACAAAACCCAGACACAACATCAGAGAGACAACAGGAAGAGACAAACTGAGACAAAAGGAAAGAGAAAGAATATAGAGAATTACTACACTCCATAGCGAAAACAACACCTTTCCACCCAGTTCCTGTTTTTCCCACCACCTAAGGATTCCCATGTGTTCCTTTCAGAGCACATGTGGCTAACCTCCACCTCATTCAAAGAAAGAAACGGACCCTGGTCTGTGGCCTTCCGCTCGAAATACTCCCTCCCTCTCCGTGAAGCTTCCACAAGAAAGTCAACAACCCTCCATCTTGTCTATTTCCAGAGGCTTGAGCTGCTGCCAAAGATTATAGTCCACACCCGGACTGCTACCACAACTTCTAACCAACCTCTAAACATGTTTGACGGGCAGGCATGCAGGCGGCCTGGGGTGGAAACAGTCACACAGTGGCTTCAGGCGCTTGCTAAACCGGGCAAAGTCTGTTCAGAATCTGTTTGCAATTAATGGAGCTGCTTTATTGGCTTGCGAGTCAAACTGTTTTTTCCTCTTCTGCTTAATAACTATAGTATAAAGCTGTTACTCTCTGATTGTTCAAAGACCACCTTATGCATATTTTATACAAACATGACAAGCTCTGATCTGACTGGATGAAAGTAAGCAGACGCACCATTAAACAATTTTGACTAATTACTGTATTTACAGTAGTACGTATACTAAAAAGATACTTACAAGTATTGTTTGAGGCACTTGATAGTAAAGTATACTAAACTGATCATTTTCAGGGTTATATTTGTTGAATAACTAATATCTATTACACTCTCGGAACAAAAGCTGTCACTGGTGCATAAGATACACGTGTATAAGATAAGTTACTTTATTTAGCAACTAAAAGGTCTACTTGAGTTACATATTAGTACCTAACTGATGTATATTTCGTACCGTAGTGACAGCTTTTGGTATTTTCTTCTATAAAGTCTACACATGTCAGTTTACATCACCTGGAATTTATACACATCACTAGTTGGGAGCACTCAAACGGAGAACATATTTTAGGTACATTGTCAACAAAATATTGAGTACCCTGGAATCGCTAAATAAAAAGAGCGGCCACAGGATGAGTGCATTTAACATTTAAATGAAAATGGACCAAAATGAGAGCAAAACCATCAAATGTCCTGACAAATAATCTTACAAATGGTAAACAGCATGTTAAATTAATTGAAGAGCTTTTCCCCCGTGTCATACAGTATAAACAAAAACTATGCTCATTTGAAAGCCTTGTCACAAATGTGCTGTAAATGAAGTACGCACTTTGCTGGTCTAAAACAGAACACTCAAATATGAGTCATGCCATTACCAGCATATTAAAAATAGGGTTTCACTTTATTTTGATAGTCCACTTTAGCCATTCTGCAAACATTGCATCTACATATTAACTACAAGTCAACTAATCTTTGTTAATTTGTAATTGCATGTCTGCTAACTTTCAGATTAGACTGATTAGGTTTAGGTGTTAGTAGAATAGGTTAACACATACTTGTAAAGTTTCTTACAGTCAGTAGGTTGCATGTTGTGCATCAAAATAAAGTGTTAGAAGACAGATCAAGTCTACTAATAAGGTAACGACTGCTAAGTTGACCTCTGAAATAAAGTGCTACCAAAACTAGCTACAACAAACAAGCACTTGCTACTTAGACCAAACTGTCGGCCACAACTCGCTCGGCTACAAATGTATTCTCAATTGTTCCTATGTATGTTTGCACAGTGGCACAAACAATAGACGCTGGTGCAATCATATCTGCCATTCCCTGGGCTTTGCTTGGAGACAGCTCAGTGTTTCTAAGGGTGCTTTGTGTTGACTGGGATCGTGTTTCTTGCATGGTCTCAGGCGGCTGCGCCCGTGCCCATTATGACTCTGATGAATTATGGAAACCATCGCCCCTCTTCTCTTCTCTTCTCTTCTCTTCTCTTCTCTTCTCTTCTCTTCTCTTCTCTTCTCTTCTCTTCTCTTCTCT
>JAUMHQ010000022.1:748351-763064 GCA_032361165.1 Enteromius paludinosus | reverse complement strand
AGAGACAATGGGGAACACCTGGACACACACGGCTGGCAGAGAGTGAACACTAATGAAGGGGCGGAGTCATAAACGAGTGGCGACAAGAGGATACAATAGGTAAACATAGAGCACATGGACAGAAAACATACACAGAACACGCCTATGGTGTAACATATGTTGTGATCTATTTTGTAATTATTTGTGAAATTTAATAGCAGTTTAAAAGCAAAAAAAAAAAAAGAATAAATATATAAAAGTTTCTGTAAACTCTATTAGTATTACACTCCTTCTCATCTGATAAAAATATACAGTTTTATGCAAAAGTTTTGGCACCCCTCTATGTCTTTATAATTGCCCCATGGCTCTTTCTCTACCAAAAAAGATTGTAGTGGTTAGTTTTATTTATTTATTTGTTTGTTTGTTTTAGAGAAGGCTGGATAATTTGTTGTTTTTCAGACTGAAATTGTAAACCACAATTGTAAATTGTAAAATAAAACTGAAAGTGAAAACTAGGCTGTGAAAAAGTCTGGCCACCATCTTATTGGTTTGGATTTAAATGCACGTAGTTAATTATTAATAATAATTGATTGCGATAGAAAGGAAAAAAGAAACAGGTGAAACCAGTCATGTAAAAAGATACTTTTAAGGGAGCTGATTGGTAGTTGTGCCTTTCCTTCATCTCCACTGAAAGGTAGCAATGTGGGAACCTCAAAATAACTCTCTAATGACATAAAAACTAGGATAATTCATAAACATAAATTAGGAGAAGGATACAAAAGTTGTCACAATGGTTTAAAGTCTCTGTCTCCACAGTTAGAAATATAGTTAGGAAATGAAAGGCCACAGGAACCGTCCTTGTGAAAGAATGTGGCAGACATCTGAAAGGCAAAGTTAAATGGTTACAATGGTCATGGTCAAACCACAAACCACCTCCAAGGAGCCCCGAAAACATCTTGCGGCTGACAATGTTATTTTACACCAATCTACAGTCCAGCAAACTTTGCTCAAGAAATAGTTCAATGTAAGGGTGAAGCCTTTTCTGTTTTTGTTTTAGAATAATGTCCTCTGGACAAATGAAACCCAGATTTAGTTTTTTGGTCACAACCAGAGGTGCTTTGCATGGTGGAAACAGAACACAGCATACCAGGAGAAGAACTTACTCCCTACAGTGAAATCATCATGCTGTTGGGCTGTGGGGCAAGCACAGATACTCAGAACCTTGTCAAAGTTGGGGATCACATGGATTCCACCCAGTATCATCAGATTCTCTAGAGCAATATTCAAGAATCGGCCAGGGTTGGATATTTCAGCAGGACAATGACCCAAAGAATTGTTCCAAATCTACCAAGGAAATCATGCACAGATCTAGAATGGCCATCCCAGTCCCCAGACTCCATTAAAAATCTATGGATTGATTTGAAAAAGGCTGTCCATGATTGCCAGCCATCAAACCTGACTGAACTGGAGACATTTTTCTAAGAAAAATGGTCCAAAATACCTGCAGGCAGAATTCAAGGACTTATCACTGGCTATAAGAAGTATTTACAGGCTACTACTTCAGCTACAGGTGGCTCTACTAAATTGTTATGATATTATTTCTTTGGGGTGTCTGTTTTTGTTATGATTCACATTTCATTGTATCTGTTGATATATGTTGATATATGTTTTCCTCAGAATTGAAATTTTGTTGTTTCCATGAGCTATAAATTATATCGAAATGAAGTTGCTATTTTGAAAACCCAGTAGCCTATAAATTGAAATTATGATCATTTTCAGGGGTGCCCTAACTTTTGCATGAAACTGTATACTAATGACATATATAGTCACAGACTAAAAGTATTGTCAGTGGGCGAGAAATTAGTTTGGAAGCCTTGTTTTACATCATTTTGGAGCAATATTTCGGATGTGAAGCCAATTTGTTTGACCATTTCTCTTGTCCAGCTTGAAATCTACCAGCATTGTTTAGTTATGCACAAATATGCTCATTTGATCATGTTAACATGATGCATAGTTCCTGTAAATGTTTGCAATGATACTGTGCATGATATGATTGTGCAGGACAGAGTGCATTGCTTTAACATAAATTGTTCTTACAAAGCAGGAATAGATGATATGGACGTGGTTAAAACTACACTCTTCAATTTGTGTATGGAAATGAGTTGCCTGTTTGAATTAGCATGCTCATAACTACCTCAGAGGATTTGCATCAAGCAATTTTTTAACTTATGCAGCAGCTTCTAAATATGATCTAAGTCTGGTTTCTCCTGATAGATAGCAGGCATGTGAGACACAAAAAGAGAAACAGTCATTTGTAGATATAAGCCTTTTATGATGGAAATTGCTTCAAAAGATATATTTCTTTCGTTTTTTGCATTTTCTTTTTGTCGCTTGTCCATGTCTGAAGTTTACTTGTTTTTGAACTGTACTATTTCAACTAATGGACATCAATAAGATTTACAGGCCCATTATGAAGAAGTGAGTCTATCAAAATAAGACAATAAGGACTTGATTGAAGCCACAGGCAACAACAATAGATGCTTCATTCAGGAAAAGTGAAGCATATTAGCATATTAGAAGTGTTTTAACTGTATATGACTTTGAATAAATAAATTTATTGTCATATGTAATATTTTTCATGAAAGTTAAGACATATCTCAACTGGGGATTTCAACCGACTGGCTGAGGCCAGCCTAAAAAGACACTCAGTTGACGGGACACTCCTGTGTGTCCTCACGAAAGCTTATAATTTGCATGTGTTTTTAAGTTGTGCCAATTTAAACATTCAAAAGAGGTTAAATTGTTCAAACACAAGACACCGAAAAGCTCAACTGAGTGCTCGCGCTTTGTGTTCGGTCTGCATTTTACGGACAGCAACACCAAACCAAGATATCCTTCCTGTTCTGCCCTGAACAATCAAAACGCAGTTTAAACAAACAAAAAAAGATGTGAAAGAGCCCAATTCATCACCCACTCACAGTGTTCAGGGCATACAGGGTGCACGCAGAAAGACGGATCTCAAAGCACTTAAACACAGTCTTGAAGAGCATCCTCGAAAAAACTGTCAGTTATGTCTCAAGTGAAAGTAATCTGTGGAGAAATCGTGTGTGCATTATATTTAATGCATTGTCTTTTAAAGTGACCGCACCTAATTTACTAGCTGCTGTCGGTGTCTTTAATGTTAAACAAGAAGACTATGCAGTGCTATTTTAGATTTAATTATTAATTTTCTGTAAATGGAAACTTACAATCATTGAAAAACTAAAATATTGTGTAAATAGCACAAATAAATAAATAGACTGAACAATTTTAAACAGGGCCCACTGGTACAACTGCACCAGAGCCCCACAAACCCCAGCTACGGCCCTGACTATGTGACTGCACTCACAGAAAAAAAAGTGCAAAACTGTCCATGGGATAAGACCCTATAACGAATGTAGAACCATTACAAGGGTTGAATGAAGTATGCAACAGCACAGGGCCTCGCACTTTAGGGATTGCAAACACCATTAAATGGAAGATTTGATAGTCTTTCCTTCCTTATTGTGACATACTGTATACCTGAGTGAAATGACTTCTCAAACAAGAAAAAATGTGCGGTGGGATTTAATTTGATCCATTGGGAACTGATTGGATCATTTTCATTTGTTATTGCTGTAATCTCATGTAAGTGACAGCCCTTGTGTCACTGTAGATGTCACCAGAAAATGAAAGTTAAAACACATTGATGAATTTATTTCTTGCAAACTTTAATAAATCACCTTGCATTATTTACTTAAATCCTCTACTCTTACAAATGCATATGCTGGACAACAATAAATAGTCATGCCTTTTTGTTAACTTTCCAATGCGCTTCTTTAGTAAAACCTGACAAAAATCCTTTATGCCAAAAGAAGCTTTTCACTGGTGTAAATTTGTTAGTATATCTGGCCCGGTTGCCCTTTGAATCCTTAGATCCTTAAATTCAGACCTGCCAGGTTTGAAATACAGGATAACAATGTTTATGCCCAAAAAAGAAAATTTTGCAATTAATGAGCAATATTTGAGCTTCCCTACTCTTGACAAACACCATACGCCACTGGTGTGTGAGGTTAGTAACTGTGGACAGTGATATCTCATCAGTGTTCTTCCTACGGCCCCGTGGACTCACTAACCTTGCAGCCACCGATGAACACCTTCAGTTCCTCTGTGTCCCCCCGCAGCTGTGAGAACTGGATCCACTATTTACTTGATGAAAAGACAGCGGATGACCCTGGAGAAAACTAATATGCTCATTAGCATTGCTGAGTTTGCCTGCGAGTAGTTCATGTGCATTAATGAAGTAAAGAGAGCGGCCAAACAATTGTGCCAAGCTGGCATTGGAATTCTAACAGAGTGCCGTAGACAACTCCCTAATGACCCACAGATCTTCAGTCCAGCTGAATTTAACATCACCACCTCAAAACGGCCCCACAGCCCTTAAAAAATGGTGTTTGCTTAGAAGACAAACAAATAAACTAAACTAAAACAAAAAAAATGGTTGTTTAGCAGCTCAATGCTGCAATGATAGCACTTTCTCATGCAAATTTTTTTTCTTTTCTTTTTTTTTCTGAATGAAAGGCCTGAAGATTTTAGTGGTGGTTAAAAATGATCCAGTGAGGCAAATGAGTTTTTATCTTTCTTCAATTTCAAGTCAAGATGGAATCCAAAGATTCTCTCCATGAATATCTGAAGCCTGGGGTTTGATATGCTTGCTATTCCAACGAGTGGATTATTTTGACGTAATTGACCATTGACATTTTCCACAGTGCTGCTCGTATACTGTGCAAGCCTTCTGTGGGGGGCAGGCAAAGGCCAACGTTATCAAAGTCCTCGCGCCAGCACGGTGGTGAAGTGGTGTCTGGCTTTTGGGTGCCGGCCACATGGTGCGATGACATTTTAGCATGGCCGACCCCTAAGATGTGAGCGTGGGTGAATGCAATCCAAGATTTTCACGCTCCATGTATGCATGCCAGGATTTGGCCATCCCATCCTGTTTGCCTCAGCAGACTCTTTTCATATAGAATTAGATAATATTACATAAATAAAGAGTATTGTGTAGGGTTATTTAATCAGTTAGAGAAGAAAGTTTGCCAAGCAAGTACTATACTAGTCATTTTTCCCCCAGCTCTTCCATGAATAGATCTGTTTATGGATACAATTAGCACCTGCTCTGTGGAAAAATGTAATCAGACAGGAGCACAAATTATATGGAGCTGTTGCTGGGGAATTTGAACATTGTTCTTGACAACACAAAAGGGCAAATTAAGAGACAATAAAGAAACATGCCTTCCTACTTGGCTTGTCGCATGATGAAACAATCTGCCACATCTATTATATTTGGAATCTTATTAAATATTTTGGTTATGCTGTCTTTACAAACTGTTACTGGGCCATAATGTGCAGTTTCACATACGATCTGCAACATTTAAAAACAAATATTCCAAGTCCAGGAATCCTAGGATCTCAAGGAGCTTCTCACGATTCTACTTCCCTCTTAACTCACCTGAAGGAATCCTAACGGAAGGGAAAGCGATCGGTCGATCGCCATCATACAGTGAGAAATCCAACACTACTTACCTGTTATCACTCACCTTGATTCACGATACAGACATCGTGTGTTCGACTTGAAGCGGCGCTGCAGCCACCGGTCGGTGTATAACATCAAAGAACCGCGAGAGCATTTGACAGGTGATGGTGCGCTGTATGTTTGCTCTCGCTATCAGTCGCAGCAGCACCACCTCTAATGATGTAGAACTGCTACATTATGGAGCTGTCTAATACACTGGAAGCTTAAAGTAAACAGAAAGTGTTTATCTGAGTTCAATTGGTTATGCCAATGGTTATTGCAAAGTTACCCTTTCAGTTGAATCACTTCAACGTTACAGATGGGAACTCTCAGAGAGACCAATTGTCTTTGAGCTTTTTACTAAAGGCCAATGAAAAATTGGCATGCACTGATTGCGCTCAGGTGCACCTCATCACTGTGTGAGTATAAGAGGGCATGCGCACAGTGCACCTGCTGCTTTTCGCTTCAGAGCGTTATCGTTTTGGAGCTGGAGATCCCCTGGTGTTTTTCGAGTGATTCCGAAAAAGTGAAGGAGCTACCTTTTGGAGGAATTCTGGCAAGAACACCCGGAGGGGCGGGAAGCGCTTCTGAGACAGGCAGCCCGGAGGTGTTGAGATCTGCTCTTCAGGCAACGTCGAGACCATCTCCGTCCCCACTCCTGGAGGAGGGCCAGGAGCTTCTGTGCATTCAGCTGCTGTCGCCCCACGGGTCGGCGGTACCCACATTTTCACAGAGAGAACAAATTTCTACACCTCCGGGCACAGTGTCCGGAGGTCTCCATCTAACACAAACCTTTTTGTCTTATCAGATGCAGATCCAGGACACTGTGTCGCCAGCGCGGGATCCAGGGAGACAGGTAAGCGCTGCTCAATGCAGCCAGACGAACAGTCCCTGTCCCCGTCCCACTACTGTCTGCCCCACTACTGGCACGGCGGTCAACGCTCCCTTGATACCCCTGTTGAAGCGGCTTCAAACATGGATTGCGCTTCCCAGCCCCTCGCAGTGGTTGATTCGGACGGTACGCCTTGGCTATGCAATTCAGTTCTCCAGGCTCCCGCCCTGGTATCGCAGCATTCGCTCTACTTCGGTTCATTCAGAGAGCCACGCTGCCGTACTGCGCGCAGAGATTGCTGTCCTACTGGCGAAGGAAACAATCGAGCCTGTCCGTCCAGCCGAGATGAGGTCTGGGTTTTACAGCCCTTACTTCATCTTCCCCAAAAAGAGTGGTGGGTTGAGACCAATCCTCGGTCTGAGAATTCTGAATCTGTCTCTTCTCAAGATGCCATTCAAAATGCTCACTCCGTAGCGCATACTGACATGCATTCGGAGCCAGGATTGGTTCGCAGCCATCAACCTGAAGGACGCATACTTTCATGTTTCGATTCTGCCTCGACACAGACCCCTGTCCCTCTCTCCCCGCGTCTTTACGAAAGTCTCGGAGGGTGCCCTTTCCCCGCTGTGGCAGATAGGCATCCGCATCCTCAACTATCCCAACGACTGGCTGATAATAGCTCACTCGAAGGATCTGTTGTGCATGCACAGGGACATAGTGCTTCAGCACCTCAGCCAGCTGGGTCTTCAGGTCAACCTTCGCCAGGTTTTCGACCTCCGCGTAGAGGCAGCGTCTTCTCGCGTCCTGGATCGGGAAAGCAGGTGAGCGAGAAGACCGGCTGGTTCCGGCTTGCTGCGCCACTCCCACGGGACCCGCGCCTAATATCTCAGTGTTCCCTTGAATGTGTGTAACCTGAGTCCTCCCTGCCCCGCAGTCAGACTAGAGCGGAGTAGCTCTGTCTGTGCTTCCTCCACTCAGAGGTGTGACAATTAAATTCCCTCCACAGTCAGCCAGAAGGCTTCAATTATATCCATAACATTTTATTGATAAATTGTATTTCTTTATTTCCACATGTCAAGGCCGTGTGTTAACTCATGTGCTCCTCCCTCAACCGCCTGCTTTCAGCACCTTGGAGAGCAACTCTGTCACGCCCCCCTTATTGGGCCGCAGAGGGTTGGGAAGATTCCTCTCTTAACGAACTGGAAAAACTGAAAATCTCGCCAGTTAACCCGGCCTCAGAGTCGTGGCCTTTTCCATGGGTGTTCTCATCTGTAACGTCGAAGTCATTCGACTGAAAGGGTAACGTCTAGGTTACGAATGTAACCCACGTTACTTGAAGGAGGGAACGGAGACGTTACACTTTCTCCTGCCGCGACTCTATGGTCGCGCTGATGCCGGCAACGGCTCTTCAGCGAAAACCCGCAGGTGCAACCTGAGCGCAATCAGTGCACGCCAATTTTTCATTGGCCTTTAGTAAAGAGCTCAAAGACAATTGGTCTCTCTGGCGAGTTCCCATCTGTAACGTCTCCGTTCCCTCCTTCAGGGAACGTGGGTTACGTTCGTAACCTAGACGTTTTGCGAGAGAACGAAAAAAAAAAATTATTTCCACCTTAAATTTTTTTCCTCCACCATGTCCCTTAAGGGGCTCCGTAGGCTACAAATAACTGAAAGTGGAAAATATGGTATACTGTACGTAAAATAAAATAAAAAAACTGAGTTTTGGTCTACCGCTAGGTGCCCCACCAGACAAAAATACCAGCTTTTTTGCACTACCAGAGAGCTAGAGACCTACTGAGTGCACAGAGTTGCCAAGATAGGTCCTCCCTGGGCAAAAGTAAAAAGAACAAATCTCTCAAGGTAGGAAAGTGTTCTCCAGAATGTCTGTCCTAGTGTCTCCTTCAGGGCACCCAGAGAGAAGATGTCTTCCGTATCATCAGAGGGAGAGTTGGCTGGTGAGGTGGACCTCAGAACTGGTGTGGTGGACACCGAACTGTCAGCTATGCTTCTTAGAGCTGCTGAGGGTATTGGATTGGAGGTACCCCATTTGCGCCCATCTGATCCTTCAAGGCAGGATGATTGGTTCCTGGGGCCTAGAACCACAGCCCAGCCGCTTTCCACCCCAATGCTTTTTTTCCTGGAGGTGCATGAGGAGCTAACCGCTCATCACGCCTGCGTCCTAGCTCTTCTCCCCTTGCTGTTCTCGATAGCGGTGCATCCAGGGGGGACATGGCGGCCCCTCAGGTCGAGCGCACTGTCGTGGTGCATTTATGCCTGCGAAGTGACTCTGCCTGGTGTGCCAGCCACATGTCCCGTGCAAGGCTTGTAATTTTATTTTTTATTTTTTATTCTTTTTTCTGTAAAAAGAAAAAGCAGCACTTCAAATTAAACAGATGTTTTTATGTAAACTTACTTGATAGCTCAAGCTTTTTTCTTCGTTAAGAAGTTTTATTTGAGCAAATCTAATTAGTGTGCTTATAATGCAAATTTAAAACATTATGTTTGGTTGGTCTGGACAACAAGTGTGTACAACAAGAAACAGATGGTCTCATCTATGTACGCAAACCTTTTTTGGTTATCCATAGCATATGGTTCTGAAGTAGCCAGAATCGACCATATCTTTATGCTTGACAGCTCAGTAACTAAGAGATCTTTGGTGAAATGAATCTGTAGAGCTATGATGACCCTAAGCCAGTTGCTCATCAATGCAGACCCATTTGTCAAAGCTAGAGACACTGAGAGCCAGAGATAGAAGGAGGAAAAAAAGACTGCTGTCTCTAAAACCAGGTGCAGCCCACACTCTGGTCACATGACACAATGGGTCATGCTAGTGAGGTCGTCACAGGATGAAAGCGGAGAGCAATCCACTAAAGATGTTGGTTATTTTATACAGAATCCAGCTTTTCCTGCGAATGTCGTGTTTATTAAACTTTTTAAAAATCATTTCTTGGTTATTTAAAAAATAAATTAAAAAAAAGTTGTTTTTATAACATTATTAAACAACAGATCACTCTGAAACTAATAGACATTTTGCAGATTAACTAGATTAAAATAATATTCAGAATGTCTATTTTTTTACTGAATTTAAATCATATATATACACAGATCAAATCAAATTGTATTTGATTTCAAAAACACATTCATATTTTAGTTAGTTGCATACAAAATAAAAGTTTTTGTTTGCATAATACATGTCTTCTGTTTATATTTATTATGTAAAAAACATATTTCAAAAAACAAAACCGATTCAGGTAGGTAAATAAACAAATAAATATAGCTCTGCTGTTGAGTAATCTGATTGTAGCTTGCAATTTTCAAAAGCACTTACTAGTCTTATGTGTAATGAGCATCAGGCGGTCAGTTCTCTATGGGCAGACTATATTTGGAGTTAAAATCTAATCAGGGCCGACATCATGGATCAGCTGGTTGATTGAATGCGCTCTAGCAGAGATCTCTGTAAATATTTATACCTCTCAAACTACCACCTACGCTAGCTCATGTAGAGAGCACGGGCCAGCACACTACAACCATGAAGCAGGGCTTTACACTGATCAGTGGACATTAAAATCAGCTTGAAACACAGCCAGTGAACCATAGGCAAAGCATCAGTCTTGCATAGACACAGCGGTTATGTTACGGCTGAGATAATGCATGGGTTGCATTAAAATAGCAACACTTCAGCAGATCTGCCAACACTGTCAAGATTGATTTGATTTTAAATTCACTGAACAAATGTTACGGCAGTCATCTACATAAAAGAGCTTAAGCATTGAAAAATGAAATACAATACGGCAAAATGATGAAGCATAGAATTTTCATTGATATGCCAGTGATGGACGTGGGTTGCATTAGGATTAATACATCAAAGATCATAACCATAAAACAACTTTTTATGATTCTAACATATGGTCAATTGTAAATCAATAAAATTACATGTTTTAATTATTAAAATGAGCATGCTTAGTTCTCATGCAAATTATGATATAAATTACAATAACTGTGTGGTCCAAAAGCAACTGAAAACACATTCAGGATTTATAATCCATTTAAATTTTTTTGGCTAAACTTTCACTTTAATAGTTATGCTAAATATAATATGTACAGGAAAATATTGCATTAAAATGCAAAAGCTGGTTTTCTAGATGTCTTAGAATCAGATATAAACTTTGTATAATATAATGATTTTTACATTACATGTTTGGTTTTATTTATTCTTATATATAAGGGCGGGGGGGTATATATGGGTGAAAGATCATTAAAAGTAAAGGCTTCAAATAAGTTTTTGGTGAATAAAATTTCAAAATTTAGTTGAAATAATGTTATATTGTTATTCGGTGTAATAGGGCTGGACGATATGGCAAAAATTTATATTGACGGCTTTCTGACGGCTGAGCACTGAACGTCATTCAGAGACAAATGCTATTGTATAAAATTTTTATTTATTCAAATGTATATCGAAATATCGGAAATGTGTTTAAAAATCATATTACCGTTATTGAAAAAAATTCTATTGCGATATATATTGATATCGAATTATTGTCCAGCCCTACGGTGAAACAATATATTTATAAAAATTCAAACAACATGCTTATTCTGACTTGTGCATATTAAATTAAGTAAAATAATAAAGTAGCATATTACATTTAATTGTGTTTTAAATTAAAAAATTTCCACCAGAGGCCAGTCTCGAGTGACTGGTTCCCTTAGCAGAGTATTTGCTGGTGTGGATGCGTCTACCAAATATATCTCAATATAGATACTGTATTCAGTTCAGGCGTCTGCCACCTTGCTACAGCAGGATTCTTCTCACCGTGGTGGGTCAGGCTCTGGTATTGGAACATACCGATCCGCTCGAAGGCCACCCCAATGATGGGTAAAGGAATGAGCAGACTGGGGGGAGGTTTATTGGGAGCGGTGAGCTGACAGGTTGGGCAGGCGGCGCAGAATCTTTTCACCTCGGCTTCCAAGCCGGGCCAGTGAAAGCGATCTCTGATCCTCTGCGTGGTGTTGTCCGCCCCCAGGTGTCCCGCCATGGGATGTGCATGCGCCAGCTCCAATATGGTCTCAGTCTTGGTGCTGGGGACAACCTTTTTTCCTCCCCCCTCCTTTGGGCCACGCAGTACAACAGGCCATTTTGGACAATTCGGGCTCCCCGGGATGGCCGTCGTCGGCGTGTTGGCTGGGCAGGCTGCGCTGCATGAGTCAAAGCATCCTCAAACCCCGGCCAGTCACGTCCCAGGAGTACCGCTACAGGTAAGTCTTTTATAACTCCCACTTCAATCATGGACTTAACATTTCCCTTCTTTACAGCCACGGAACTTGTTGGTACATTTTGAGTGTTACCATGAACGCAAGTTACGGGGAGCGTACCTTTCATTTCTGGCCGGGGTCCTAACACGTCGGGTCTGATGAGGGTGATGCTGCTTCCGGAGTCCAGAATCACTCGATACACCTTTCCCTGGACCTCTACGGCAACATGGGGAGTTTCTCTGGGGACCCCACGATGCACAGCGCAGCCCGCCATCCATTTCTTGGTAGCCGGAGTTGGGGGATCAGTAGGCATTGGCTCATCCCGGGGACTCGTCGGCCTGTGTACTGTGGCCCGGGTGCCCTCCGGCGAGCGCCGCTCCTGGACCACCCTCCGGGAATATGACGGCGCTCTCTCTCCCATGTCCCGGTGAAAGTTCGCCGGTTCGATGGCCTCCACCAGCTCGTTAACCGTCCGCGGGCCTATCATGCCGGCCGCCTGACGCATAGTGCGGGGTAGCGCCCGCAAAACATCTTATCCACCACCACCCTTTCTATAACCTGGCATATAGGTGTCTCTCCTTCGAGCAGCCAGTGTTCAGCCAACCGCACGAGATCAGCTGCTTAGGCGCGAGGAGGTAAGCAGACTTTATACTCCCAGTCATAGAACAGCTGGGATGCTGTAGTCAATGATAGCCCCAACCGGGCTAGAATCTCAGTTTTTAGTTGATCATAATTATTTACATGAGCCACTGGCAACGAAAAATAAGCTATAAAATAATATGGCTGCGGTGGCCTCGAACATCCGGAGGTATGATTCGATGTCATCGTCGGCATTTATTATGGGTAAGAGGCGGCCGGCGGATATCGAGGATCCGGCAATGGGGTCGTTTGACCAGCAGAAAAATGCATCTCAGCCATGCGCTCCTCCATCCTTCCTTGCCTTTCTGCCAGGTGCTCAAAATATTGTTGCTGGCGGACGCTGATCTCCGTAAGTTGTTTCAAGAAGTCCTCCATGTTGGTTGGGGAGAGAGAAGCGCGTGCCTGTGAGATGGAAAGAAAAAAACAGTTCTTGAGTGAAGGGTTTTTTGTGAGTTTGTGTTCTGATGAAAAAACCCGTTGTGTGTTTGTTTTTTTGTTTTTTTGTCGGCTTCTAGGCTCGTGTCAATGCCCGCATTCTCCACCAGTGTGAGACCCGGCGCTAGAGAGCATGACAGACAATGGTATAAGGTGAACACAAAACCCCGGAGGGTGGATTTATTGACAGAAGTGGTAAGTATAATAATACGGTGCTGGTGGTGGTGACGGTGCTCAGCGTGAATGTGATCCTTCTTCTTTCTCCTTCCAGGTGCGGAGAATCGGGCTCCTACCGTCCTCTGTGGCCCGGGCGTCCTGTTCACGGCGTTTCGTCTGTAAATAAAGACAGGTAAGTCACACATCAGCGTAGCGTGGAGACATTGCTCATTACTTCCGTGTTTGCGTGTTGCATTTATACTGGTCCCGCCGTGAACGCTTGGCCCGGGCAGACGAGTTCCAGGTGGTGGTACTCTGTTGCCAGGGCGACGCTGATCGGTTCCCGCCACACCACCCAGACCATGGTCTGTGGAGTGGTTACCATCACTCTTGGCACATAAACTGCTAAGAGATGCTGGCCGTGTTTCACACGTTGAAACCCTTTCTCTCAGATCTAAGAGATCGACATGTGTTAGTTTACATGGCAACGATCTCTTACATCAATCACCAGGGAGGTCTGCGTTCGCAGCCCTTGTACAAGCTGGTGCACCAGATCCTGGTTTGGCCCCAGGGAAGACTCCTCTCGCTGGGGCAGACTTGCTGTCGAGGAAGGAGCTGAGGCCGGGGAATGGAGACTTCACCCAGAGGTCGTACAGCGGATCTGGACAGTCTTCTACCAGGCGGAGGTGGACTTGTTTGCGACTCAGGAGAGTGTGCAATGTCCCCTTTGGTTCTTTTTAGTTCAGTGTTTCCCAACCCTGTTCCTGGAGGCACACCAACAGTGCACATTTTGGATGTCTACCTTATCTGACCAATATATTTCTGGTCATGGAGTCTCTACTAATGATGAGTTGATTCAGGTGTGTTTGATTAGGAAAAGTTGGAAAATGTGTAGTGTAGGTGTGCCTCCAGGAACAGGGTTGGGAAACACTGCTCTATGATACAGATGTGGCCGAGGCTTTTCCCCAATAGCTCAGCTCCAGGGAGTTTTGGAAAGAGTCCGCCAGGACACGGTCAACCTACTCTTAGTAGCAACACTCTGCCCGGGCCGAGTATGGTTCGCAGACCTGATCTCCCTCCTCGACAGCTCTCCTTGGGAGATTCTGATCAGGAGGGTACAGATCTGGCCATTACAAATGCGTCTATTTTCACACAGTCTTGCTGCAGGCGCTTTTTAACATTATTTTAAACCATTGTTGTGCTTCATATAATATCCACCAGGTGGCACAAGGAACAACATTCTGTAGCCAAACCCAGTGTTAAAGAAAAGAGATGTGATTAGACTCTGGCCCACCATGTCACTGCCACTGCTGAAATCACACGCCATCATTATCTTCCAGTGCGTTTGAAAGGTAAGTTACATTGAATCATACTTAAGCATTTATAATCTGGTGCTAATTCAATAGCAGAGCTTTGGAGTGAATGCACACTTGTTTATTGCCAGTTTAAAGTCGACTGAAGCGTGACTAAGTAAGTTATTGCTGTCTTTATATTGAAATATTACTTCGGTAGCGATGTGACGCACATTCATTCAATACAGTATTCCTCATTTACACCGGTTTACAATGTCTAACGCTTTGCATGTTCCAGGTGAAATGTTGGTCCAGATCAAGTACAACGAACAGCAGAAGTATGTGAAGCTGGATTGCACTGAAGGTAGGTTTGACTGGAAAGTGTTTCAAACAATGGAGATGTGACTTGGTGATCTTAATCGCATTATTATAATCGAAGTATTGCATTTACATGAGTTTTAATCACAATCAGTGATGCTGGTAACGCGTTACTTAGTAGCGCATTACTCTAATATGACCAATTTTTCCAGTAACGACTAATCTAAC
>JAUMHQ010000022.1:738112-748251 GCA_032361165.1 Enteromius paludinosus | reverse complement strand
AATGAATCTAAAATATATGAAAGTCTAATGTTTATCAGTACATCACAGAAAATAATGAACTTTATCACAATATGCTACTTTTTTGAAAAGGACCTGTATATACATTAAAACAGTTACATTGCATTGTTGTTGCCTAGACAAAAATATGCAGTTCACTGAACACATTATAAGCAAACAATGGCCAAATAGTTATTATCGTCACACTATATGGTGAAAGTAGTTATAATGGTGCCTGTCATTTAATAGACTTTCCAATGAAAAGTAAACAGTAAAAAACAAATATAAAATCCAACAATCAACTATTGTTTTAGGCAACAAATATTGCAATTAAAAAAAATTTTTTAAATGTGTAATATACCATACGTGACAACAAGGGTGTAACATTGGTTTGAGTTGGGGGGACAGAAAACTGAAGAAAATGTTTTTGATTTTAATACCAATTCTTGCATTTAGGCTACATAAGATTCATTTTTTATGTTTAGGGACTATGGGGATAGAAAACATCTTGCTCTGAACTGATATTTATGGTAGTTTATTAACTGAGAATACAGGTTTTCAGTAAAAAAATCTAACTTAATTCTATAGTTTAAATATATTCTTGCCTGCATGTTTGTCAAAGCTGTCACATAATTATTGTGTTGAACAAGTACTATATTTTATGAGAAAATGGTCACCATAATAAAATAAAATACTTAAAAAAAAAAGAAATATGTGGCTTAATAACTGATCATTAAATTATATGATCTTCTTTGATTTGCAAATTTAAAGGTTTGCAAGCTAATTTTAACTAAGGAACATTAGCTAGCAGTACCAAAAGCAAATGCCGTAAATATATCTTCAAATTAGGAAAAGTATAAAAGATATAATTTTAATAAAATGTATAAATTAGTAAAATGTTTCAGAAAAATAATTCTGAAACAAAAGTCAAAATTAAGCGACTTTTTGCTTAGAAGAAGCAAAATAATCTGCCAATAGGGTAAGCAAAACAATCTTGTTTTCTGTTTGAAATAAGATAATTTTGCTTACCCCATTGGTAGCTAGATTATTTTGACTTATTTGATTATGACAAAACAATATTTTTCTTCTTGTCTAGAAAATCCTTCTTGAATTAAGAACTTAAAAATCAAACCACAAACACCATGACACTTTTTCGAATGCCATAAACACAAACTAAACATCGTAAAAAAAAACACTTTATGTTTCTGATTTTGAAATTCCGGGAAATTGCTTATTTATGCATTTTAGCGAACTTGCTATTTTTATAAACTGTAAGTCTGCATGTTATTATTTAATAATAATACAATTCTTAAGAATATTTGACTGCAAATATATACTGCTTTATTAATTAATTATTTTTACATATTAATTAGGTATTTTAATTGGAAGTATTTTTTACAGCACAGTTTTAAAATCATCTTACAAGGTAAGGTAAGTTGCATTTAACCGAACATCGTTTTTATTGTTGTAGTACTTTAATTTTTTTATTTATTTTAATAGCACGTTTCCAGTGTAGCTACACTAGCATCCCGCGTAAAAAGCGCTCGCGTTCACGCGCGCACTCCCCTCTCGACTCCGCTCACATGGTACGAGCCGACTGTGGATGGTGGAAGCCGCTTGTCATTCCTCGGCATTCCCTCCAGCCTCCAGCCTGCTGCACTGCTTTCCACTGCAAGCGCTCACGGACTCAGCACTACAGCACACGGACGCTATTCGCCCTCCAGCTCTCCGCAGTAAAACACACGGCTCTTCTTATTCATGCGCACTGATCTCTCTCCTGCGCGCTCTCTCTTTCTCTCTCTATGCGGCGCCCTGGACATTTTTCCTCCTATTCATTTTCCTAACGGGAGATCATGATGATGAGACACCGATATTAAGAGCATAACACCTTCCGGAAAAGCGATCGCAACCTGCAAGACGCTGGATAGACGCCTTCTTCTTCAGCAATGGTGAGATGCATGTTCACGAGAAAAAGTGCCTGTTGTTGCAGAAACAGCTGGAGCGTTTGGTTTGATGCTCGATACTATTACGCACAGCCTCCTCTGTTATTTATTATGGAGCAGCTTGTAAACTTGCAGCATGGAAGGGCAGTGCAAAGTAAAGAGGGCTTGGCTGCACTCAGTTACCATGTAAAACCATGAATTATTGCTTTAGGATGAATGATTCATATCTCTATCTTTTTAAACACTCAGCCTAACCTTTTAAATAGAAGTTTGTTCTCAGTGACCGGGACATTTTGAGCATTTTCCAGCATTTAGACTCAACATTCATCCCATATTAACGGGCCGAGGTTGTACCTGCTTACTGCTGCATGTTTCACTCCTGTATCATTCACTTAGGGGTGTAATCTGGATGGATGGCTGTAGTTTACGGATATAGAGAAGGTTGTGTTCGGATTTCTAGGCTGTGTGTTTCTGGCCATGGGTTTCAGGATTGATCATGTGAAGCAAATGGGCATTTATAGCTCCTGTTTTACTCCTACTCTAATGAAGCTGCACTTTAACAGTGGCACTTAAATATTTATGTATTTTTTGTAATTGTCATTTTTACATAAATTCTGGCTGAGGAATAAGCAAGCATGGAAAAGGAGAGAATAAAACGCTTTGAGATGTTAAATCACTTTTTTTTTTTCAGTAGCACACAGGCGCATGCACATCTTAGTATTTTCAACATAACAGAAGGGCTGTTGAAAAATTGAGAGTAGATTTATAGAAGAGATGTTTCGTCTTTCACAGTATACATAAAAGATACACAGAATCTCTTGGGACACACTTAACATGTACGGCATTGCATTAGATAAGAGAATTTCAAACTAAATTATATATATTTTAATGAGGAAATATAGCACACTTTCAAGTCAAACATCCAACAAAAGAAAATGGTTGGGTCTTACATGATAAAACTAATGATATCTTGAAGTATCTGGATACTTCATGGTTGTTAGTGGAACAGGTGATGAACTATACCTGTGGTTACTCTGCTATAGAACACCTGTGTGAACTTGAGGAGAACTGATTCACACATTCACTGAAATGGCCAAGGAGCCATTCGGTTAATTATTCAGAAAACTGAAGTTAGCTCACAGATTCTGTCGGTTTGATACTTTTTTGTTTGATTATTTTTAAGTGAACCCTAAAAGTTCAAGCTTCTTTTTTGGGCTGCTGTACTTGGAAACATGCAAAGATAAGTAACCAAATGTAATCATCTTCAGAAGCATATAAAGTTAGATATTAATTAATGTGAGATTTTACAAGTGTTTAAGCTTGAGGATAATGAGCTTCATGGGGTTAAATTCGAGAGACCCCAAGTTCTGTTTTGTGCTGTGAGCAGTACTAAATGAGTCTGAAGTTGGTGGGTCCCCATTGGTTTGACCTTTCGAGGACGGCCCTGTATTCTCCCGTTGTCATGGTCCAAGTTGATGAGGACCCTGGTCACCACACAAGCGATTTCTATGGAAAGAAAAGCCCAGGCAACTCTCCCTTTGTCTGCCCTTACAAAGAGAATGAAGAAAAACATCAGGCTAATTTCTTTTCTCTTTTATCTTCTTCTAATCATTTTCTTTTTTACAATCTGCAGTGTTCCTTTTCTTCTCGAATAATCTTTTTACAAATTAACTTATAATGCTGTTTGCGGGGCCATATAAAATAGCATAATTTGGATATATTATTTTGCTTTTGCTGATGGATTTATCACAAAAAAAACTGTTTTCCAATGGCCCAAGCTCTTTTCTGTGGGTTTGGTTTGATTTCATAAACTACTGACTTGTTGGAAGCCATCTGAGGAACCGCAATGAGACGAAACAATGATGGAAACAAACCAATGAATTGCTTGAGCTCCCCAGTGACTCTTCCAGTCAAGATGCGGAGTCTCTCATGTAATAAGCCTTTGTAGCTGAGCTTTTCTGAAAGAGTGTAGACATCAATGGAAGGTGGACACACAGTGTGTGAAGTGTTCCTCATTGCACCTTCCTCTTATTAAGGAGCCCCAGAATTGCACCCCTGCCAAGTCTCTTTATCCCTGCAGTGCTACAAACATCTGATCATTGTCTTCACCTGACTCTTGTGCACTGAAGCATTTTTCCTGCTCAACCACTGCTCAGAAACATAATCTGATACACCCAGAGTGACAAAGAATCATTCCACTGCTTTTTGGCCATTTGCCTACTTAAGAGTGTTCTTGCGATTCTTCAACTCAACACCACACTTTCAAAGGTTATGTGTAATTTTAATCGAATGCAGAGGGACCTAAATAAATAAACCATTTGTAGGTTCCTTCCTCCCTGTAAATACTGTAAATACATCGTGATCTGTTTTGTAAATGCCGTGGAGCTATCAAAACATTGCTCTGTTTTTTTAAGCCAGCCTAGAAAAGCAATCTCAGCTCAACCAATTGTGTGAGTTTGGGGCGTGGCTATCAGTTTGCCCAATTAATGGGACAAAAGGTGTGATTTTGTGTTTGAAAAACAGCTTAGGTTTATTTACTTTAGCTTAAAATGTTTTTGGAAAAGCAGTCCAGGAGAAAGCTGTTTTAAAAGATTGTGATTTCTGTATTAAAGTCATTACTTTTCTATTTCTTTATGGTAATGCAAGTATCATGAAGTTATACAGTTATTGTCCTGCTGTATGGGTTAAAAATGTTGTGTACACTGAGAAAACCTAGAAAAAATAGTGCATGATTTCCTTTTAACTCATGAAGTATCAACCTAGACACATTTGCTTCTGACATCATAGCATTAGTTCTTTAGCAACAGAAAGCAGAGATCTCTCATCAGATTATGAAGAATGTAATCAGAACTCTGATATTCTCTGCCAAATCCTTTTGACGACACAGTCTAGTGTTCCCATAAGCTATAGCTAAGTACATTTCAGTGAAAATAAGGAAATATTTGTATTTATTTATTTTTGTGGGGCATGGGAGTGGTTATGAACAAACACATATCAGATCAATGAACTGCAATATAGTTGTGACCTACTGTGTGCTAAAACCATTTGAGATCAATGTGAAAGTTGTGTGACCCTCACTGACTGCTAATGCAATTAGGGCTTTATTGTGTGTCAGTTTATAGTGCTGTAAATACCACCACCCCCGTTGTATACCAAGATTAAAAGCAATGGCTACACCTAAACCATAAATGCCAATTTGTCCTAATGGCCACTTGTCAGTTTGCAAGCTGGTTTCTTGAAAATAAGAGTCATTTGTCTTTTTAGTTTATTTATTTATTTTTTAAAATTAATGTATTTTTTATTTTTAATTTTGGGTTAACTTTAAATAAAATGTTTCATTTTTGAATGGGATACCATGTTACTTTAAAGGCTTGTTTTGCATGTATGAGGACAATGCATTAGCAGTAAGGTCAGCTCAAAATATGAAAGTCCTTAGAAATTTGAATAATCATTTATTAAATTGGGGATCTTTTAATGTACAATGAAGCACAGATATGATTTGCCAAAAGTCTAAATGTTTAATCTGCACATTTTTCTTTTGCAAAACTGTAAATCTTTATAAAAAATGCCTAATTTGACAAAAAAAGCTTTCTTTGTATAGCTTTTAATCTATAAGGATGTGTTTCAGCAGCATTTTAGCTATTTTACTTAAAGTACAAGAAAAAGTATTATTTGGCATCTTTATTCTGATGTTTAGTTAATGCAAGTATAGTATTGATTACTTGACAAAGGAAAAGATGCAAGAAATGTGAAATATTTAATATTTTAAGTTGCCTAATCTGAAGGAAAGCACAATTTGAAAAACAAACAAACAAACAAAAAAGACCAAAAAATGTCCAACTTGTTCAACAAGGAGAAAAACACCCTTTAGCAGAGCAACATGCCTTTTTAAAAGCCCTTACCATAGCTTTTTAAAAAAAAAATGGTGCTAATTGCCTGATATAACACTTTTCCTGAAATCCTGCAAAGACAAACAAACCAACAGCTTCCGTGGCATCCGGTAATTAGCGCTCTGAAAGGTCTCACTCACGACTTTACAGCACCTCAATCAAAACAATACATCATTGTTTCCCACTTCTATTTGTTTAAATGGCGTGTCGCTCTTTGACATGAAGAGCAGATCTTACTGTAAATGAAGCTCATTGTCACAGGTCGCTTGTTTTGGGAGGAATCCGCTAATTCTTGCAAGCTCAAACGATCAGAGCTTTGCTTTGTCCCTCTCAGACGGTGAATAAATCACTGTCACTCGGTACAGTTGGTGCATTAGCTGGGCTTTACGAGAGCAGCCTTCCCGTTCACCTTCTCAACATGAATGCTATTAATGGTGATGATGAGTGCATAGGGTGCTGGGGGGGTGTATTTGCTTGCCCGGAGCATTATGTTTAGTCGAAGCTGCAGTCTGTCAAACTGTGATTTATCGTACGCAAGGCTAATGGCAGCCTGTCCAGATATCAACGTTTTATTGGACTTGAAAGTTGAGAGGGGGGAAAAAAATGCCGTAGCCTTCTTCATTTCCAGAATCACTGAACGGTGACTGGTCAACTGAGCAGCCACGATTTGCTGAATGAGGGTTGCGAGTTGCTGAATGAGGGAATTTTCTCTCTCTCCTTTTCCTTCGTGAAACTTGGTTAATCTTAGGAAAATTCTCATTGAAGGAGACACATTCTTGGTATGGCTACGCAGCTGTCAGGGCTTTGCGGCATTACTTTTTACATGTGAAGTGTAGCTGGGTGTTTTTATGAAATGTGACTCTATCTTTTCTCTAGACGACTGTTTTTTTTCACACAGTTGGGGGAAAGAAAAGCTTTTTCTTCACTCCAGTGGGCTTGGACATTGTGTATTCTAAAAGTGGGATCAGGAACAACAGCTGCCACATTTACATTCAAATGACTTTCAAGAGATCCTACTTCGTAGTCTGGGCACCTATTCCCATGCAATTTCACCAGGTATACTCCCCCCAATATGGGATGCTGACGGCTAAGCTATTTTATGCCAAAATGGAAACCGCAGTTTCATATTTTGCATCTAAATATGAAGGTATTAATTTTTCCTAGAGAAACAAGAGAGGTTGAGTTTCTTGTAAAGCCTTAGAAAAGTCTAACATGCTTCTCCTGGACGGCAGTGCGATTACATGGAGACTTTGGATTAAGTTTTTGGCTTCTCAGAAGAAAAAAAGAGCACAGACTCCTCTTGAGATCTTTAGAAGATGCCTCAACAATGCCTCTAAATTTAATTGGATGTGTCAGAATTATATCTCCAATCATTTTAAAGAGAGATGCTGGCTGCCTAGCTATTTTATGCCAAAAATAAAAGACAATGTACTGTAGTTGTAGGTTCTGCATAGAAGCATCAGTATATTAGGGTTTTATTTTTTGCTCAGAGAAATGTGGGAGGCCGTGTTTCTTGTAAACCCCTAGGAAATAAAATCTCAGTTGTTTCTCCCAGACAGCAATGAGATTATACAAGGGCTTCTACTTTTAGTTTCTTAGATGTTTCTACTGCTATACAGACCTATAATCTAATGTTTCTCTAACTGTGTCTAACTGTGTTTAAATGCGTCAAACTATGGCTCTTTTTTGTCTCATCTGTGACATTTTTTTTTCTGCACGCATAATATATTGTTACCATATCTGGTATCACACAGTATTAGTATGTTTTATTTATTGACATCACTTGATACTCTTTACTGCTTATTTCTCTTATTTTTACATTTAGATTACCATCATACCATCATCTAAGGCTCACTTAAAATGAAGCTAACATTTTAGATTAGCAAACCAAATTCTTGCTCTTAACTAGTTGTTTGTTTAGCATGCATATTATTATATGGCTAAATAGTAATATTCGGAAATGCCATATTCTACATCTCTGCATTACTAACTATTCATAAGCAGTAACTAAGGATTTTTTGAGACAAAACTAATAGTTAATAGTTGTAAAAAATGTTTTCGAAATTAGTTAATAGTGAGAAAGTGTGACCAAAGTTAATCAAAGCACCGATAATGAATAAAGTAATATAAAAAATAAAGTACAATAAAGTAAATCTCACAATAAATATAAATTTACCATATGTTCCATAACAGGTTATGCCTGAATTGTATTAAAGTTTAGTTTTCAGTCTTGTGCTTTAAATAATATTTAGACACAAAAGTGTATAATCTTAATATTGGAGTATATAACCTGGTATTTCTTATTAGCTTGCCAGAATAACACTCCCAAGGAATTTGGTTATAAAAAGGTGTGCAGATGAAACATAGCTGAAATCTCTTGTGACAACTCATGAGATTTGAAAGAGCGACCTCTGAGCGATACAATTTTCCTCTGGGACGTTATTTGTTCCCGCACAGACAAAACCCACAAATGCTGATCACCACGCCATTGCAAGTTCAAAGCTGAAGACGTTTTGAAAAATAGCAGTCGAAACACTGAAATAATAAAACAAATGATGGGTTTGCTTCGGTTGACATGTGAACGAAATGGTGCCTTTGAACGCTGGGCAATTAATCAATTACTGGCGATTTGCCATTAGCAGTGGTACTGTGCCAGAGTGAGGTCAGACTTGAGGTTTCTCAATTTATCCTTGTATACTGTGGCATTGTCTGTTTTGTTTGAGCAATGCTAATGCACCTCATGGCCTGTAAATGACCTTATTACTCATCTCAGGGAAGCAAAAGATTCACATGGATGTGTTTAATACCAACTGTTTTTCTTTGTTGGCCAATTGGTTGAATAGTTAGGTTAGGTGATGAATAGATAGTTAGGTGATGAATGTTCTTCTGCACCGTTGTGTTTTGATAACAGTCAACCCTCTGCTTTTCGACCCAAGGACCTTTTGTGTTGGAGCCCGAAACATCTGCCTCTCGAAATCCTGTGAGGTCGCAGCCCCCTGCGTTGATTCACCTATGTGGTGTTGTTTAGATGCAGAGAAAACTAGATTTTACAAGTAGATTTTACAAAAATGTGAAAATATGGATGCTGCTTGTTCATATTCAAACCTAATGTTGTAGGTGATTGCTAGAGTTTTGTTGCGGTTGCTAGATTACATCTGTCTGTCTATATCTAGCTTGTTATAAACTCTTAGGTGCAATTCTCTTAAGCTGATAAATTACAAGAAGACCTTGTGAGTAATTTTTAGTAATAGTGTTTTATTAGTATTTTTGCAACAATACAATAGAAACGTACACACATTGATTATATTTCCAAGGACTAGCCATATTTAGATAGATTTTTACAATTTTTTCCTCCCTTTTCTTCTTTTTAGACCCTCTTGTTTGTCATTGACCCTTGTGCCAAAGTTTAATTCTTAAGGTCAGGGGCTATTTCAATCCCTGACTAAATATAAGCTATAGTTTAAGTGATTCTTGCTTTAGCAGACACCCCTAATAAACATCTTTGTATGATATTGATTTATTTTATCTTCGCTAAAAGGCCTGCCTGATGTTGCCTCTCAGTAATGGCTATTTCTTCCTCGTTCTTGTTGAAGGATCTCATCGGTGCTATAAGGCAGCCTCTGCCACTGAAGTGGTCTTTGGAAGAGGGGGCTTCGTGTGAAAGGAGGGGGCCTTAATATGTGCACTTGAGCCACTTTCCAGAAAGGATGGAGGTTCATGTTACGTCTCTTGTGCTGAGAGAAACAGTGCATCCATTGTGTCCTGCATTTCACGTTACACATGTAGCAATTTCTGTGATGATTCACATAAGTTACTGGAAGCTAATCGCAATCTCCTTGCACGAGTCTCGGATTTCAGCTTTTGTCGCCAAAGCTTAATTTGCTGTCACAAACTTAAATGTGCCTCATACGTTTCTGCTCAGGTGTCTGGAAAAACGCCTTCTAGAATGACCCGTCTGTCTGAAGTATGTCAGTCATAGATCTAGCAAGGTGTTTTTTACGCAAGTGAGCACTATGTGCTTGGCAATTGTTAAAGCTTCTTTCAAGGACTAATAGAGGAATTTGAAACTATTATAAGATCACTGAAGCTTTACAGGATCTAGATTCTAGTTATATCTAGAATCTGTTAATGACAGTGGAAAAACATTTTTAATATTACATTCAGAGATCTGAAACTGAAGTAAAATAGTACTGCAAATAGTTATTGGTTTAAAAAATAATAGTCAGAGCTGTGGCACAGTATTTGAGCCATAGTGCTGATTTGGGCAATCCAGTTATTGAATTAATTTCCCCTTCCTAATATATATATA
>JAUMHQ010000022.1:726014-738012 GCA_032361165.1 Enteromius paludinosus | reverse complement strand
GTTCTGCACGCTTGATAAATAGACTACAGCTGGTTCAAAATGCAGCAGCTAGAGTCCTTACTAGAACCAGGAAGTATAAGCATATTAGCCCGGTTCTGTCAACACTGCACTGGCTTCCTATCAAACATTTTATAGGTTTTAAAATTGATGTTGTTTTCCATAGTTAATTTTTAAATAACAAAAAAAAAAAGCCTTGTCCAGAGCCGTGTTGCCTTAATGCAGATGATTCATTAATTGGTTTATTGTTATATTGTACATTTTCATGAATTAAATACACACCTTTAAAGACTTTTCAAAATAAAATAATTGAAAAGATTTGTTGCTACTTCGCTACATCTAATTCATCGCAAGTTTAAAATAAAATAAAGAAGTCAATTGTATTAAAGTTGCACTCCTAGTCCAAAATACTTTGGCCACCTAGCAACCACCCAGAACACCCTAGAAACCGCATTAACATGCTGACAGCCCAAGAACACCTTTGAAACGGCAAAGGAACCCTGGCAACCACCCAACACATTATTAACATAGGGTTTTTGAACAGAACCCTTTACTTTTCTTTTAGAAAATGTAAAAATGTTGTTTTGTTTTCCAGACCTAAGGTTGATTTCATCCACTCACACTCTCATAGCCCTTATTTATTTTGCCCCTAATTCACTTCTTGGCTCATTGGCTCTTCAAGGATCCAGTCAAGATGATGTATTTCCTACAGTCATAGACGCGTGATGTTCTGTGATGTTCAAACATTTCTCTGGTTGTGTTAACAAACACACACACTATGTAACCCCACACATTAGTCAATTCTCTCCATTTCCACTGACATTCCTATACTCCGGTGCATTTATGACTTATTTGTATATTTATGTCACCTCACTGTTGTGTTATTAATGGATGAGCAGCGTTTTTGAGGATTGCTCTGCTATAGCAACATTCAGACGTTTTCATAGCTCATGGTCAAGGTCAGGGAGGTATGTTTGCATGGAAAGTGAATAAATGCATTTAAACTCCGGAACCCATTTCAGAAAGCTGGTTATTTACTGAAGCAAACTTAGTGTCCCGTCGCCCTGAAACCTTCGCGTCCCTGCGATTCGCAAATGGAAGATTCCTGGGCTACTTCACTTTAGCTTGAAGCTTTTACGCACTCCGCTCTAAATGCTAGCAGGGTTTCCTTTTTGATCCCAGAAGGAGACGGCCTCTTACGCACACGCATGCACACATCAATACCAGCCCCCGCGCCAATAAACTTCTCACTCTCACCCATTGAAAGCAAACCTTTCTGTTGACCCAGCAGGCTTTTTGAGCACAGGACAGGCATGTGAATGAAGCGCCGCGAAAGGAGTGAGGGGTGTTCGCCTGCAGCTTTGAGCACACTTTAAAACCTGCAGGGACACAATTGTGAACCTACTCGCTGGCTCCAACACTGCTATTGTTCGCCCGTAAGTGATGTTGAGTAGGAGGACCTCAAAAACTGAACGCGGGTTGTAAACAAGCTTGTTAACTTGCACTAGCATGAAGGATATATACTGTATGTGCAACGTCAGTTTAGAGCTTGATTTATTCTCTTTATAGTTTGTGAAATGCCAATACATGAATTTCCTAGGTTAGCTTTGATAAGAACATCCTTGCTCTTGTTTTTCTTCCAACTTTACATTTCTGAAGATCCTTTGAGGTGGAATGTGTGATTTTGTGGCACTAACTTCAGAACTGGTTATTTTTTTGGTTTTACAGAGGGATAGTCCTGCCCCAAATTAATAATAATAGTTGAGCCAGTTTTGCTTTGTTTTGTAACATGTAAGTCATTAATTTTTCTTCGGGAAGCTTTTGATCCTTGGTCACGAATTAATTCTGAATTCTAGCTCATGACCATTGTCATGTGGTTTTTGACCCCCTGAATAACACTGTTTGATTTCATATAAGCCTCTTAAATTTCAACAGGACATGCTGCATCTATTTTCATTTCATTTTCCCCAGGTGGAATTTCTGATCGATCTGACCCCTGCAGCATTAGCTAGTGCCATTGGGTCAGTCGAGAGCAGACCTGCTGGCTCTCTCTGTCTGATCTTTCTCGCTCTGTGATAGATGAAGTCCACTCAAACCACAGAAGCCATTTTTTAAAAGGGATGGTTCACCCCAAAGTGAAACTTCTCATATCATTTACTCACCCTTAAGTTATTCCACACATTAAAAATAGTTTCTTGTGCTAAACAAAAAAAAAAGTATATTGAATAATGTTGGTAACCAATTGAAGAAAAATACAGGAAAACTGTTCATTCCTTTATTCATTCATGTATGTATTCAGGAGCCCATGTTGTCCCATCTGTTATAACTCAAAGTTGCAAAATGGTTCTGTTTGCTAGTTTGCCAGCTGTGCCAAACAAGTCCGGAAATGTTCTTTTTTTGTGTCTGTATTGTGGTTCAGCAAACCATATTGATTGGCGTAATTCTCTGATAGATTTCTATATAATATGCAGTGCCATTTAATCACCAAAAACAACTGAGCTGCATGAGTATTAAGAATGTTGACAAATCAAGGCGCTAACAGTTCAGCAGATAGATGACCATGCTGGCATTCAGAACTCAATAGCTTCACTTTCACACTGCCATGCACGCTAATTGTAGCAAGAATGGACCGAATCCATTTGCATATAGATGGCACCCTTTCATCTCAGCCATAGTAGGAGGGCTCCATAAGCCACCAGTCTGGGACATGGAGCTCGAATAATGCCCCAGCAGGCCTGGGATCTCGCACCGCCCTGCTTGCTCTCTGTTGGGACTCTATACTCTGAGTCTTGGTCCCTTTCATATTCAACTGCTTTAGGGGTTAGTGCATATTTGAATTTTTAGAGAAAAGTAAATGTTATGCCATAGTATTATTTCCTTTTTTACTAATAAGCCATAAACCATTTTAAGGATAATAAGAAAATTTCACAAAACAGCGTAATTTCTACCGCCTAAAATTAATTACCGTATTTCTATGATGGAAGTTACTATGATGAAAATGACATTTGTAAACATTTGTTGTATAAAATCATTTATTCTGATGAGGCTGATTACATAACTATCATTTAATGTACCCTCCATCCAAACTTTTACATATTTTTGAATCCCTTCAAATCTACTATTTGAAAATGATAAATAAAAAAATTTTCTTACCTTTAAATACATGTAAATGTATCCCATTCCAAGTCAATGCATTTTACGAGTTTGCGCTTCCTTATGATCATGAAAATTTAGCGTATTTGGCGTGCTGTCCTGGGAGAGAATGCCGAGCCCTAGGGGAAGGAACCCTAGCAGATAGAACCCTAACCGGGCTGAGCTCCGCGTCCGGGTCGAATCCCGCTGGCTCCCCCCTCCCGGAGGAAACGCGAAATAGATGGCGGAGCAGGGGAGGAGGAGGGATGCGTAACGAGACAAGGAAGGGTTGGAGAAAGGTTAATTTAAGGAAAAAGTTTAATGAATTTAGTTGGCTGGAAGAAATTTGGGTTGTTAAGGGAATTGCTACCGGCTGGGAGATAATCATGCGTCATTGCTCCTCATTTTCTGTATCATAAATACACACTATTAGATCATATTTTCACACTTATTCTCTATTCTTCACGACATTTCAAATGGTTTATTGTATATTTTTATACTTACTTTGTTGCTTAGTCAATTTATGAATCCAAAACACACACTCATAAGTAATATCCAAATTTTTGCATAATTTATTTAGATTATTTACAAATTATGCACAGTATTTTGTTCACATATCTCTCACAGATTTAATGTGTTCTTATTTTTAAAGAAAAACAATTGAAATCTGACATTTTTAATAAAATCCAACCTTTGGAACATAAAAGTTCACAAAGTTGAAGAAACACCCATAAATCAAAGTACCTTGGTATTACCAACATAATCTTTCTCATATTAGAAGTCAGACTTCTGTCTGGCCTTAAAACGCCCACATTTAACACTCATTAATCAGTTCCCAATGGATAAGGTTTCTCACTGCAATTTCTTTATAAAATATGCTTTAATCTTTGACAGCAGAAAAATTATTTTTGAATGCAATTTCATGTTGACTTTAATGACATTTTATCAAGACTCTACTTCTTCCATAGCAGATGTTCAAACATGCATTGTTTTTCTGATCCATACGTTGAGGTGTCAAAATGTCCCTTCCTGGAAACAACCCACACCATGTTGTTTTTATATATTTATATAAAATGGTTTAGATTTTTTGTCTTCAAATCAGAAAAAAGGGTGTGCAGGAATATTTTTTTGAATACAGACTGATCGATAGCATTGAATGTATAAGGAAACTGATACCGGAGTAGCAGATTGTTTTGTGGATATGCTATTTTCTACTTTCCCCAGAGTGCTTTGCTGCAGCTGTGTTTAAAATGAAGGGAAATCAAAGGAAACAAAACAAAACCTGAACAACAGAGAACATTTTCGATAAAAACAATTCAATAACATTTCATTAAACCCATAAATAATTCACAATAGCGAATTATTTCTTCAATTGATGCTTACAAAATAAAGCCGTCAAGATCAATATGTAAGGCTGGCGGTTTTAACAATGCACATAAATTTCTAAAAAAAAAAAGAAAAAGAAAAAAAGCTAATTGATCAGTGAATGAGTTCAGAGAACTGGGCCTCAGGCTAATACTGTGGAATATTGATTGTTTTATGTGTAGCCCCGCCCACTGCTCCACATAACTACATATTAAACATAAAATATTTTGATTTGCTGTTCTTGTGCCACAATGTTGTGCAATAAACTGTAAATATATAGACACACACATACTGTAAATATTCAGAAAATATTCACATGTATATATTTATATTTATATAATTTATATTATAAAGAAATACATTTAATATATAAACATATGTTTTTCTTAAATACATATCTGTATGTATCTGTATGAATTTATGCATAATAAATATATATGGTGCACACTCATACATTATGTACACATATACTTGGATGCAATTAATTGTTGCCCATCACAGAAACATGATTAGATTAATATATGTGTATATGATGTTTCCATGACGTCTTTCAAAAACATGAATACATTAAGGGAGAAATACAAAAACTTTTTGTGCAGTACAGTGTACAGTAGATAACTATAATTTAAAAAAAAATAATAATAAATGTAATAAGCAGTTCTCTTCATTTCTCATATAATTTGTCATTTTAACATCCTGAGGACCAGTTCAGCAAATCCACGGACAGAAATTGGGCTTTTTGTCAACTTTTTTTTAAGTCATATCTTGTTTTTTTGCCCACCACAGGGCTCTAGGGATTAGATAGGAGTCGACGTCTTCGACTTTTATTCTTTTTTTTTTTTCTCCAGATTATTCATAGAGCTTAACACACTATCATAGAAAAACACACAGAGAGCAAAAATAGTTTTGCTCTTGAAGTTCTTCACAGAGAGCTGTCACTCAAACGCATCTTCCCTTTCACAGATATGTATTTGCACTAGACATCAGCTGTCAGAGTGTAAGTGACGGCTGTTGCTTTGCTGAAAAGACGGGAAGCGTTCCCATGGCCCCAAAGGTACACCCTTGTACACGCGAGACCTCAAATATTCAGGAGCATGGCATATTGCGCAGAATCTCTTCACTACGTGGTGATTTCATTGAACTGAGGCTTTTGGAAATTAAGACAATGCACTTTAACAAAAGCCCCTTGAGTGCTGCCATAAAGGCTCCTTTGTCTCTGTATGAATTAGCATAAGCTAGAAGACTCTTTCTAAATGCTAAAAAATTAGTAACTGAAAAGCAAATGGTTTGGAGATTCCGGCCCGGCAGCTGAAGTGCTCTTGCGGGTCTTTAGGAGAAAAGCAGTTTTTGTCCGCAGCGGAGGTCCTGGAGCAGAGGTCTCCAAGTCATTAATCACAGCCATCTTTTCAGCTGCCAGTCCATACAAAAGGTGACCCCGACTCCACAATGGTCTTGGCAATAAAGAGGCTGTTTAAGGGGGGGTTAGATATAGTTTACTGTGGATTAATGCGGGAGTACCACACATTTATATTACAGTGGTCTTAAAGAGCTTATCTGCTGGGAAATGCTGAGAGTGAGTCCGCCATATTGTCCCACTCGTACTGTTGGGGCTTTTTGCTTTAAGAGGATCTAGAACCAAATTCCATTATGATTAAGCCTTCTATTTTTGATGCGTTGGTTGACTTGTGATTCAGTTTTTTTTTTTTCACCAGCTTAGACAGAGACTGAGACTCAGCTCAATCTCACAAAGCAATATACAGGCTCATATCTGACCTCAGAATACGAAGAAAAAAAACATATTTTACGTAAGAAGATTTAGCCTTCATAACAGCTCTGATATATATTAATTCATTAATTTGTTTTGAAATTTAGAAATGTGTTAATTATTTTATTTTCCCCATAATACGTACATTACTGTAATGAGAAATTGTTTTTACATTACACTAGTACAAAGTAAATATTTAATTCTGTTCAGCCTTATATCGTTGTCTATACATTTATTAATTACCTGAAATAATATACCCTTTTTATTAATTTTATCAAAAAATTTGTACTACACTACTTGCATGCTGTAATCGTGGAGACGGGAACATGCGGAGCCATTTGCAAGTTTCTTTATTCAGGGTTAACTAGGAAGGGGCAAAACACCGGCAAACAGAGTAACAGGGACAAGGCTGAATCAGAGTCGAGGTAAACTGGCACAGATCGGGGCAGGCAGAGAACAATCACAGATGAGATACAGAGTCCAAGGTAAACAGGAAGCACAGACATTAGGGAAGCGCTTGGAAATGACAGCAATGCAAATCAAGACTACGCAACAATTGGTGTGTGAGTCTGGCTTAAATGCTATGGTAAATGAGGGTGTGGGTGTGGCTGATTGCGAGCAGGTGTGTGATTAAAAATCTGAAATGGGTGAAAGTGCGTGGTGCATGAAGGGAGGTGCGGTCCATAAGTGATGAGTTAATTGTTTATGGCTGAGGGTGTGAGCAGACAGACCAAATCATAACAGAGCCCCTTCCCTAGGAGCGGTGCACGATGCAGTGACACCCTCCAGGGTGGAGCAGGTGACAGAGACGCCCACCAGTGCGACACAGGAGACAAAGACACCTACCAGGGTGGAGCAGGTGACAGAGACGCCCTCTAGGGTGGCATAGGGAGGCAGAGACGCCCTTCAGGGTGGAGCAGGTGACAGAGACGCCCACCAGGGCGGAACAGACAGTAGAAACACCCACCAGAGCGGAACAGACAGTAGAGACGCCCTCCAGGGCGGAACAGACAGTAGAAACGCCCTCCAGAGCGGAGTTGATTACAGTGATGCCCACCAGGGCGATACAGATGACCCGGACTCAGGAACTGGGCCGGACCATGGCTCTCCTGGCCATGATTTGGGGACTGGACCGGACCACAGTTCTGCTGGCCGTGATTTGGGAACTGGACAGGACCACAGCTCTCCTGGCCGTGATTTGGGGACTGGATTGGGCAATGGCTCTCCTGGCCGTGATTCGGGGTTTGGACCCGACAGTACCTCTCTTGGGCGGGACTCGGACACGTGACTGGGCAACGGTTCCCCTAACCATGATTCGGGGCTGAGACCCGACAACTGTGGACTGGAATCCGCTGAGATTTGGATCGGCACTCCTGAGCATGGAAAGGGTTCAGGGACCAGAATGAAGTGCAGCATTCAGCGGAACCTCAGGAGAATCTATGACCCAATTTGACATTTCCGAAGGTCGTGCAACCTCTGAAGGAACCTCTGTGGTTGGAACAGAGTCGACCGAGGGTGCCAGATTTAAATAGATTCCTTAATAAAATTGAAATATTTCATTCAGTTCATCATTTTAACATAATCTGTAGGCATACTATAAATTTCATAAACATAACAACATTACCTTAATACAGTAATTACCTTTAAATACATTTTAGAATCTAAGCAATACATCATTGTTTTTCTTCATATTTCAGCTTCACAATAGTCACAAGTCACAATATAGAAAATAGGCTGCATTGTCTGTGTTCAGAGTATATATATATATATATATATATATATATATATATATATACTGTATATATAGTTTTAATTTTGAGGTGAAATGTGACAATTCCTGAAAGCTGATTTTTTTTTATTGTTTATTCTGTTTTAACACAACATTTCACACTCCATCAGCAGATGCACTGGATGAATAAAAAGCTGGTCTAAAATGTCTGAAGACTGCACGGTCTACAGTTGAATCCATTACAGATAGTAAACCTTGTATTGTCAGAAACACTTGATGTGGATCTGAGCTGAAGTCCAGGAAATGAAATGAATCAAGCAGAGGAACCTCACTATCTTAAGTGAGCCTGAGAGGAAACAATGACCCAACCTCTAATCAACTTCATAAATCCACATCGACATGTTTAAGACCTCCTCTGCTCCAGTTCTGTGCGATATCCTGTCTGTGGAAAATCAGGGGACCTATAAATTGATGTCAGGTTGCGTGATCTTGCAGTCGCACGGTGCGCCTACACCAATATATTTCTCTCCACACAGCCATTTTGCTTTTATACTGTGCTACAAAGTGTCATTTAGTTACAGAGATGCATGCATTAGTGGGTACAATCTTGCATTGTGATGGTCTAATGTTTCTCACAATGCCGCTTGCTTTGTAATGAGGATTTTAGGATGAGGCTGAAGAATTAATGAGGACTGACATATGAATGGTTCATATTTTGGTTTTGGGAGTCCCCAGCAACAGGTTGACATGTATGCAAAAAACACTTTCATTGTCTTAGAATTTATTTTTGCCTAATTTGCTCAAAGACTCCCAAACGATTCACTTAACAATAAAAGTTTTCAACCCCCTCTGTTGCGGGAAGGTAATCTGCAGTGACTCATTTTCATTTCGTCATGCCTGATAAAGAAGCGTTTGTGCCGGCAGTGCTGCTTTGTGTACAGTGTTACAGGGTAAGCGGCGCCTAGTGGCTAAGAATGAGTTTACATTTTCATTCAGACCAATGCGAAAAGACTAACAAGTTGGCAGGTAATATACTAATGTTTCATGTTTCACCTCAACATTAAATGGCTTGGAATTTGTTTTAAAAATGATTTGTTTCAGTGATTCAGTGACTATTTCTTTTGAGAGACAACTATATACACGGTGCACATTTAAAACTTCGCAGGTTGTTTTCATTCACTTTTTCAAAAATCCATTATAACAGGCACTTTTATTGACACTTGGCAGTCTTAGCTGCTGCAGTTTGATTCTTTTGAAAGGAGTCATATGGGTGTATTATTGAATTGGGCGTATAAACTGTACACCAAACAGAAGGACACCTGCCACTTAAAAATCTGCTGTAAGTGCAGTGTTTATCTCAGAGGCATGCTAAAACAGAGGGAGGGGGATTTAAGTCATAAAGTTCACTGCCACAAGATTTGTTGTGCTGTATTTTATCAAAATGGATCCAGTTTTTCAAGATGCTGCAGTGCTGCATAATGTATCCCCGGGTGGAAGAACTATTTTAAAAGACTGTCCAGAAATCTTCTTTTTTTAAACTATGGACCTTTAGGGTCTTGTCACAAAAAAATAAAAGCTTTCAGCTGCATGTCATACTGAGTGGCACAAAAAAATATCTGGGTCATTGAATCCTATAAAGAGGTACGATTAAATGTGAATACCAAGTGTTGTTTTGTATGTTTATGCTGCAATTATTTTATTATAATTGTATTTGATTAATTATATTAATTAGTAAAACAAATATCTGGATCCACTGTCATTTAGCTAAGTTGCATTAAGTTGATCAAAAAAGTGACCGTAAGAGACTTCAGAATATTGAACAGAAGTTGGTATGAAAATATTATGCAGCACAACTTTTAAAAAAAATATATAAATAAATTAAAAAATTAAATTGAGCATAAAATCAGCATATTTTAATAATTTCTAAAGGATTGTGTGACACTAAAGACAGGAGTAATGATGCTAAAAATTCAGCTTTGCATCACAGGAATGATTTATTTTTTAAATTATACTAACAACGTAACATTTAATTGTAAGAGACTTCTTTCAAAAATAAAAATAAAAATTCCTTGAAAAAGTACAAATCCAGAACTTTTGTAGTCAAGATTAAGTTGTGTTGGCATAGCAGATTCTAAAAGTCTGAATTAATGCTAATCATGTCTTTTTGTCTTCTTGCAGAATCATTCGGACTGAATTGGATTCTTTCCTCCCTTTGATGTTGAGAAAAGAGTCTAGGTTGCCATGGAAGTGAAAGAACGCAGACCCTACCGCTCTCTGACCTCCAGACGGGACGCGGAGCACCGGTACACCAGCTCCTCAGCTGACAGCGAGGACGGCAAGCTCAACCCCAAGTCCTACAGCTCCAGTGAGACCCTCAAAGCTTTTGACCAGGACTCCAGATTGGCCTATGGCAGCCGGGTCAAAGACGTGGTGCACCATGAAGCTGATGAGTTCAGTCGGCAAGGTGAGCAGGACAAGATTTCACATGTCGAATCTTATTGAAAACACCACAAGTGCTTTTTAAAGCCATCATGCGTAATTTCTTTGCAGCTTGTGCTGCAGAATACAATTCGATCTGGAGATTTGACTGATTTTAGTTGGTGTTTTTTCAGACTTGGGAAGAATTACACTGAAGTCAGTGTGGGGTATGGTTTTGCATGGACTCTAGTATGGTTTGCATTTGCCGTGAAAGCAATCTGGCCTAATTTGCAGAAGTGAACCGTTATTGATGACATTATAATTTGCCTATTAAAGTATAATGCGTTTCTGATTGCTGCAAGTCTCCACAGAATTTACCTTCGGCCAGCAGCCTGCATTTTTCACATCTGTTATACAGCAGACAGACACAAAATCCATTCTGTACATGAAAATATTCACCCTTGAGTCATTGTAAACTAAATGCTATTATGTTTGAATACTAATGCATGTTATGTCGAATACTAATGCATTATTATGTTCATGCCGCTCTTTTACATACACTAATTATTTGCAATCAGGGCCTTTCAAACTCCCAAAAAAGTACCATAAAACTATTATTGTTATTACTATTATTATTATTATTATTATTATTATTATTATTATTATTATTATTATTATTATTATTATTATTTAAGTGTAAATTTTAATTTGATGTATTTGTACTTGTTTTTAGATTTTACAGTATTATTATTATTATTACTATATATTATGATATTTAGTATTATAAAGCATATATAACATGTTATATCTTTATTGATTTGTTCAGTATTTATTAATTAAAATTACAATTATTATTATTATAACTCTTGTTAAATACTATGAATCAATTCATAATTAATTTATGAATTTATTTATTTTATTTTATAGTACAATAGTGTTACTGTAGTATTTAATTGTTATAATAATTATAATTAAGAACTATTATAATAAACATACTATAATAATTTAATATAAATAAATAATAATATAATTATTTAATATTTCTTTAGTTTGTATATTTTTTTACAAATGAAATTAAAAAATGATGTGATGATGATGATAATAATAATAATAATAATAATAATAATAATAATAATAATAATTGAATATATGGTCATAAAAACAACAGTACGAATGTCGACTGAGACAACCAAAGTATTTTTTTTAGTCAGTTAAAACAAACAAACTAAACTATACCCCTTCCCCCTTCTAAAATTGACAATAAATTGACATTAAAACTGATATTTTTCAAGATCACATTTTTCCTTTACATTACTAGTTTGTATCCCTTCTGTGACAAGTGAAGCACCACTTTTTTTTTTAATTTTAAGATTTTTATATTGACAAAAAGATATTTGGCATTAGAGCTTAAACTTGGGTTGTAAGTACCTAATATTGCTTATTATTTGACTGCTGCTTTAAAAAAAACAAAAACGTTAAATAGTAGGGATGTAATGGTATCAAAATTTCACGGTACGGTATGAATGGCACGGTACGGTATTTATTGAATCATTTACATAAAAAACAAAACTAATTAAGAGGCTCAAAAAAAG
>JAUMHQ010000022.1:711933-725914 GCA_032361165.1 Enteromius paludinosus | reverse complement strand
GAAATAGTGACTGAAATGCACGCCATTATAAGACCTACTGAACTAGCTCTACCTTACAAGATGTTCATCTAGATTAATATCCTTATTTATAATCGTTTATAATTATATCATTATATTTATAATTTATAATAATGAAACCAAGTACACATAAGATATAGACATCGGCTAAGCTGTGATTTTGGCTCTATTTGCGTGTAAAATCGAGTTAGAAGCAACATAATATCTATTTTAACTAAAAAGCCATGCTCCTCTCAGCCGCGCGCTAAACAGAACAGACGCAGAGAGAGGTGTGTGCGCGCGCTGTGAAAAGGAGCTCGAGCTCGCACGGCAGTCACTGAGACTCGCTGAGGTTTGTCCAAGAAGTCTCTAGATTTGTCGCTAGTCGCTTTTAGGGAAAAATGTCGGCAAGGTGGCCTGAATAGTCGCTAAACATAGAGACAAAGTCGCTAAGTTGGCAACATTGATCTGTATTGACAACAGACCGCAAAGAATGATGGGAACGACTGTGCTGATGGGAATTGTAGTTCTCGCTACCTCCCGTTCGCTCCATTCGCCTCAGCAAACTTTTCTCAGAAGACTTATCATTTTATCGAGTCACGCGACCACGGTATTATCGAAAAAAATTTATATTGCGGTACGACGGTATTTACAATACCGTTACATCCCTATTAAATAGTAAGATCATAAAATAAACCAAGAAAATATGAAAGACTTTTAGCATGATGACTCCCCTAAATTAAGTGCATTAAAACTTTTGATGGCAAGAATGCAATTAAATAGTAATCATCTCTGATACATGACCTGTGTGTTTATTAGTTTCTTTCGAAGTGTGAATGCTGCACACTTGAACATTTTTCTTGCCTACTTCATATTAAAGCATATATCTATTACATGTACTTGTTAACATGAGACAAAATATCATACGCTTTGGGGGAGCTCCTCTTGAGATCTGCAGCACATCTTTCAAATATGCCTAAGAGACTGATTGCATTTGAGCAATTAAGAGAGTCTGCCTGTGACGATTTGATCCGTCGCTAATATATTCCAGCCGTTCTGAAAAAACAGTATCTAAAACTGGAGAGATAAAAGGAAAGCCGAATGCGGTGTTTTGTAGCTTTGCCATTAGCGTGCTGGGACTTTAATGAGAGGGGGTGCCTTGAATGCTGATTCGTTGATGTCTTTTATGACCTTCTAATGTGTCCAGTTGATGGTGACCTGAAAAAAAATATCTACTTCCCCTCCATGAATACTAAATGCATTGTTGCTCTCAGCCACGCTAACTATTATTGCACTCGCTCTCAGGCATAAATCTATAATTTGCCGTTAGCTTCATCTACACGGCTTCCTCTTTCTCGTACCTTTGGCCTGTACCAGACACGAGCGCACTTTGAATGTGATATTTAGTGAGGTTTTACACACTCAAGTGGGTTTGAGTGCTCCATTTTGAATATAAAGTTCTCGTTAGGCTTTCCAAGTTGATTAAACAGTGGCTAGTTTTGTATATTGCATATACAGTACTTTGTCAAATTGGAGACATGTACTGTATGAGAGCTGATGTTCTGTTGTAATAAATAGTAATGCATTTTAAAACCAAGTTATCTGCCAAACTAGACAGGTGTTTAAGGCGTCATAGGTTCACATTTTAGCACAAAGGCTGTTCATAATTAGGTCTTTGATAGAGTATGCAAACTCGATGGTCGACACATTCCATGAAAATGGAAATGTGTGTATGGAATTTTTCACTCTCATAAAATAAATAAATAAATAAACATATAAATAAAGAAATATAAATATATATATATATATACACACACAGTGGGTTTTGATACTATTCAGACCCCCTTAAATTTTTCACTCTTTTTTTTATATTGTAGCCATTTGCTTAAATCATTTTTAATAAAATCATTCATTTTTCCCCTCATTAATGTACACACAGCACCCTATATCGATAGAAAAACACAGAATTGTTGACATTTTTTGCAGATTTATTAAAAAAGAAAAACTGAAATATTACATGGTCCAATATACAGTATCCAGACCCTTTGCGGTGACACTCATATTTAACTTGGGTGCTGTCCATTTCTTATCATCCTTGAGAAGGTTCTACACCTTCATTTGAGTCCAGCTGTGTTTGATTATACTGGTTTGAATTGATTAGGAAAGCCACACACCTGTCCATATATGACCTTACAGCTTACAATGCATGTCAGAGCAAATGAGAATCATGAGGTCAAAGGAACTGCCTGAAGAGACAGAATTGTGGCAAGGCACAGATCTGGCCAAGGTTACAAAAAACATTCTGCTGCACTTAAGGTTCTTAAGAGCACAGTGACCTCCACAATCCTTAAATGGAAGACGTCTGGGACGACCAGAATCCTTCCTAGAGCTGGCCGTCTGGCAAAACTGAGCTATTCGGGGAGAAGAGCCTTGGTGAGAGAGGTAAAGAAAAACCCAAAGATCACTGTGGCTGAGCTCCAGAGATGCAGTCGGGAGATGGAAGACAGTTGTAGAAAGTCAACCATCACTGCAGCCCTCCACCAGTCAGGGCTTTATGGCAGAGTGGCACAATGGAAGCCTCTCCTCAGTGGAAGATGTATGAAAGCCTACATAGAGTTTGCTAAAAACACCAGAAGGACTCCAAGATGGTGAGAAATAAGATTATCTGGTCTGATGAGACCAAGATAGAACTTTTTATGCCTTAATACTAAGCGATATGTGTGGAGAAAACCAGGCACTGCTCATCACCTGACAATACAGTCCCAACAGTGAAGCATGATGGTGGCAGCATCATGCTGTGGGGGTGTTGTGGGACAGGACGACTGGTTGCCATCGAGGGAAAGATGAATGCGGCCGAGTACAGGGATATCCTGGACCAAAACCTTCTTCAGAGTGCTCAGGACCTCAGACTGAGCTAAAGATTTACCTTCCAACAAGGCAATGACCCTAAGCACACAGCTACAATAACGAAGGAGTGGCTTCACAACAACTCTGCGACTGTTCTTGAAATGCCCAGCCAGAGCCCTGACTTAAACCCAATTGAGCATCTCTGGCAAGACCCAAAAATGGCTGTCCACCAACATTTACCTTTTAAAAGAACTGGAGAGGATCTGCAAGGAGGAATGGCAGAGGATTCCCAAATCCAGGTGTGAAAAACTTGTTGCATCTCTCCCAAAAAAGACTCACTGCTGTATTCGATCAAAAGGGTGCTTTTACTAAATACTGAGCAAAGGGTCTGAATACTAAGGACCATGTGATATTTCAGTTTTTCTTTTTTTTATAAATCAAAAATGACAAAAATGTCAACAGTTCTGTGTTTTTCTGTCGAATATGGGGTGCTGTGTTTACATTTAGGAAATGGCTGCAATTTAACAAAGAGTGAAACATTTAAGGGGGTATATAATAATTGTTTATTATTATTCAAATTTATATTATTGCTTAACAATCTTGGAGCTATTACAGTTTTTTTTTTTTTTTTTAAGAGATGAGATGGAGAAATTAATATGATTTTTCTTCCAGACCCCTACTGTTGCAGTCTGCTCTTGTGTGCATAACACAGATTGTATTTTCTCTCATTTTATTCTTGTGTGTTGTATCAGGGACGGACTTCTCTCTGAGAGACATGGCTTTTGGAGATCCCGTGCCGCCCCATATGGCAGCATATAGGACAGAAATGGGCCTTCCCCACCGCGAATACTCAGTGAGTGTGGGATCAGACGCTGACACAGAAACGGATGGCATCATGTCCCCTGAGCACGCCGTCCGACTCTGGGGCCGTAGCAACACCAAATCCGGCCGAAGCTCCTGCCTTTCCAGCAGAGCCAACTCCAATCTCACCCTTACTGACACCGAGCATGAAAATACAGAAAACGGTGAGTTTTAATATCTGAATGCTCTCTTCACAGTTCGACTGAGCAATATTACACTGTAGCACCAGGCACAAAGGGACGTCTCCAGTTTAGCCCCACGTCGGCTCAGATTGAATGTGTGATGCCCCTTTTATATGGAAATCATGTGTGGTTTGGAGAGGCAGATGTGACGTTATAGTTTGGTGGTGAAAATGCTTCTGCTTAAAAAAAAAAAAATCTCATGAATGCTGATTTATGGAAATAAGCGATGTAATACTATGATAATTCGAGTTATGTGTTTTCTGTTTATTAACCTTCAAGTACTATAAAGAACTTCAAGAGTGAGGGTATTTTTCCATCTCTTCATATTCAGCTCAAAACTATGCCAGTATATATAAGTAAATATTTTAGCATAAAATGTATTTTTCTCTTTGTCTTTTATTTAAATGCTTTTTTTATCAAATAGCATATTGCAAAAAGCATGTGAACTTTCTGTTAGGCCATGTCTTTGACAATTCTAATATTTTTCTTTTCATTATCTTGTGACCTTTCTTAAACAAATTTGGATTTGATTCAATACTCCATTATATTTATAGATGGATTAGGTGCAATATTTCTGCTGTGAATAGAGATTAATGTATTATTAATACAGTGATTATAGTATAATGCAAGTCTTTGCTTCATTTTGATTGGCCTGTCCCAGACTATAAACCTGTCTCTTACAGTAAGCAATAAACATAAGCAAATAGTAACACTCATTTTTTTTTTTTTTTTTTTTTGCTTTACAAATTGTTTATGATAATAAACATAACAACCAGATCTTCCCTGAAGTAATCTAGTTCAGTGATGAATTATCCATATGTAACTGCAATAAAAAACTTTTTTTTAATTTTTCCTGTTTTGCATATTTCAAATATAATCTCCAAGGCATGTCTATACGGCAAAGCTAGTAGAGGTCACATGCTTTCTGATAAGATTAGTGGCCCAAAAAGAGCAGGCAGCCATCCTGGATCCTTCCTCCTCAAGCTCAGTGCTTCCCTATGGTCCCCAAGGGCCCAATGAGTGTCTTTGCTTGCGTCAAAGGTCACACTGTACTGAGACAGTGTCACAGTAAAACTTGTCAAGAGCAGGGCCTGATTACGCTAGAGGCACGGCATCGAGAACTCCAGGAATATATGGGAAATCTCAGCATGAAATATTGAATCTGTTATTGTTGAGTCTGTTAGTTGTTTATTTTATGTGATAAGAAGTAAAAAATACATATTCAATCAGGATGCATCTCTTTAAGTTGAGTAATACAATTAACCTTTTGAAAAACTTCAGTTAAGTGATATTTCATAAATGGCCTTTGAGTTGTTTTGACTAGCAGACTTTAGAGAAATTTGAGGGGAAAAAAACTAAACAAACAAACATCAGTATGTAGCCACTGTTTTACTAGAAAGTATTCTTCTTTCCTTTTGTTGTTGAAATATTTGCCGTTTCATTTTATTTCACTTCATTTCATTTTAAACCATAACTGTTGCTATTATTCAGTATTACAGCTGTTCCCGTTCACAAATATCTCAAATCATGTGGTTTGAGGAGAGGCTTGCTTTTACTTTCCTATGTAATTTGATATTCATATTTTATTTGGAAGATGACAAAGTTCTCAAATCATTGACAGTTGGGCTCCTTTGACCACTTGGCAGTGTTTTTTTGTTGTCTGGACCTAATCCATCTTGTGGATATCCTTCTCTGTATCTATATCACAGGCCTTGACTTTTGCTAGCGAAACATGATCTTTCTTCAAGGTTTCTTAGCATTTAAAGGCTTGAGTTTGGCCCTCTTTATATCCGCAGCCTAGTTAAGCCTTAATCACGCTCTCGTTTACAATGTACCTTATGCATATTCACTGCCAAACTCTGTAGTGCCTCTAACAGCCTTTAGAAATCACACATCAAGGGCCCGGCAGCGAAACACTAATTGCCTTTTGCTCCACAGTCTCCCTGAAAGCCTACAAATAGTCTGTTTTGCACTGAAGACTACATCATTTTGGCTATTAGAATCTTATTTAAAACGACAGAGGAGTTCTTTTGTGCTGCATCACATTTTATGCATAGACATCAGTGATGGACTTAAAAAGAAAATGGAATATGTCTGTCTGAACATCGTGAAACGCTGAGGTGAGGCTAACCCAAATGCGCGTTAAACTGGATTTGATGACTGTGAAAAAGAAAATGCCCTCCGTGTATATCTTTATTCCCAGCTTTAGGCGTCTGTTTGACTGTTGTACAGCAGACATAATTCAAATTGCTTTTTATTTTGTTCATTCAAGCAGAAACTCTAGTTGTGTTTACTGTTTTTTGAGCTCATGTTTAATAATGTGCACTTTAACTGAAACCTATTGAGTTATTCCTAATGTTTGTATTTTATTTCAGCATTATTTTAATGAAGAAAAAAACATTTTATATGGCACTGGTAATATCATGGTATTTGAATACTGTAAGTATTCGCTATCAAAGTACCCTCTTATACAATCAAAATTTCACAATACTTTTAAGCAAGTGCAAGAAAAATGAGTTTTTTTTCTATATTCTACTGATCCTTGTACCAACTGGGAAAGCAAAGCCGTTGTAATGCATTAGATCACATTGAGATTAAAGTAAATAAATAAATAATGCTTTCTTAATGTTTAATTTATTTCACGTTGCCGTTGCTTTTAGAGCTCATTGGATTAAAAATATCAGAGGAGCGTCTTGGTGCATAAAGAGAATTTCAGAATCACTCAGATTCATTTAGTAATTAGCTTTCATTTTCTGCTGTTAACATTCAAACTGGTGTTGTTTATCTCACCAACGGTACATTCATTAGGTATAGCATAATCCATTATCATGTAGCATGGATCTTAGGCAAATAGATTGCTAACTCTATGTGTGTGTTTGTGCAACCTGCTTATACCCTCATGTCTACGCAGATTTCCTTGGGCGATAACGGTCAGACTCATCGAGTCATTTTGATCAGGCCAAGGCTGATCTTTTAGCATCAAGCTGAACCTATTCTATACATAAGGGCTGCTCGGGGCAACGTGGAAACTGGGTCAGAGCCAACACAGTCTCACGACCAATTCGTGCGTATTCGTATGAGGTCCCAAATTCATGCTAATTTGTATGACCTCACTCATACGATTTTGTACACTGTGACGGGTAGGATTAGGGGTTTCGGTCATTCATACAAATTCATACTCGTAATAATTAGTATGGTTAGGTTTAGGGTTAGGTTAGAGTGAGGTCGTACGAATTTGTTAGAATTAGCCACCTTGTAAAATATGTACGAATTGCCGTGAGATCAGGTTGTCAGAGCCCACGGACCCTTCATTGGCTGAGCTTTATGGATATTTGCGAGTGCAACAAGCAATGGACCTCATTGGAAATTTCAGGTGCTGTTTAATAGAGTTAGTTCAGCCCAAACATGCCGCTTACTTTTCAACACAAAAATAAATATTTTGAAGAATGTGCTAGGCGCCCTTTTCCTCACAATTATAATGAATGGGCTTTTAAGATTAAAAAAGATTAAGGTTAATTACCTATGTTGGTACATCTCTAGTTAATTTCTGTATTTACGTTTACACTGTTGGTTATGAAAACACCAGTAAGCAGTCTCCCTTTTGTCTATCAGTGAACAATTCATGTTCAGGGTGTGTGATTCAGTTCAGTATTGGTGACAGGGAAAGCGGAGTTTGCATTGATCAGCAGGATATTTCGAGCTACAGCCACATCACATGGTAACATAATACGCGCTATTCAAAGTTCGGGTCATTAGTGTAAATCAAACGCAAGTAAATGGACGCTCACCAGCTCAAAATGACTGTGATAGTCATATCTAAATTTGTTTACAATCTAGGGCTCATCTTAATGACATACTTAATCGATTTCTTCATTGGTGTGTTTTTGAAGGTGATGGGGTGGCATAGTGGTTAGGTATCTGTGATCTGAAAGTTAAGGGTTCAACTAAAGTTCAGTTAAAGCAGACATTTCTAGGACTCGATTCCTCGCCATTAACCTCATCTTTCTCTGTGTACTTCTTGTTAATATACAATATACATATACAATATTTTTGTGGAAAGTGTGATAATGTTTTTATAATGAACTGTTTGAAATAGTAAAATTCATTTTTTTACTGTCAATTTTAAATTTAATGCATTTTTCCTGAATAAAAATATTAATTTCTGAAGAAAAATAAATAAAATAATAAAAAAAAAAACGGACCCCAAGCTTTCATAAAATGTCACCTGCTCAGTTTCTTCCTGCATTGTCATTAAAGACCAATACATCTTGTCTTTTGAGACCCCTCATCATTATATAAAAAAAAAAAAAAGACAAAAATGTCATGATAATGGAGATAAGACAAAATGTTCTCTGGGGTGAAAAATGAATGACGGCATGATTTTCTTAAAGGCAATTAGTTTTTTTTTTATTTTTAATGCATGATTTAGCTGGTCCTATCCATCAGAATTTTTCCCTTGGAGCTATATACTAATAATGTTCCCATGTGATCACGAGTTAATGCCTGTTATGGGGGCTGAGCACACATGTTGAGCAATTGGGAAATAGGAGCTGAACTCTGGGAGCGGTGAATTAGCGTTTCAACCTTTGTTTCTTGCATTACGTGACTTTTTGCAGTTGTTTGTATAGGCTAAATTGACAGTTTCTTGCAGAATTAGGTGTGCAGAGACAGTCTCTGTTGTGCTTTGAAAACGGCGGTGTGAACTTGAAGGGCGAGAAGGATCAGAAGATTCGAAAAGAAGTTTGATGTACACACACGGCACAATTTACAATTGCTCTCCCTTATTTTTGTTTGAAGCGAGGAAGCTATAATTGGTTAATTTGACTGAAACTGCCTCTGCGTTGGTTCTTTGTAGACCCTGTATAAGATGTCACTTCTGAGATTTAGTACTCGCTGGAAACTTTGAACTGCTTTTGAACTGCTGAAAGATTGAGGTTAAGAGGAGCTCATGGGGAGTGATCAGTGTTGCTGTAATTGGGGATGTTGACAATGAGACAAATGTGCTACTACAGAGCCTCACTGTAACTTTAAACTCAGCAGACAAGCAGTTAGACAAAGTAACTTCTGTATTCTCATAGCATATGAGTTTTGGACTTTAGTTTGGGGTGTTTGAAGATAAAATCTGTCTCATTTCGGAAATATATGCTCGGCATCAATCTGGCTAATAGTGTGTATGATGCTCCGTTGGGCATCTGTCACAGACTTGATAATTATGGTTTGAACAGAGTGGCTGGTTGGCAGAAAGGGGGGTACATTGTTTATCTTGGGTGTTTTTTTTTTTTTCTAAATTAGACTGGGATGTCATGGTGATATGGAGCTAGGAAGAATATGACTCTGCCAACCTAGAAAGTTAATTTATATTGGAATACTGAGTAAATTATCTCTTTTGTGTGTGTGTGTGTGTGTGTGTGAAAATACTGTTGTATTACCAATGAATGTACAGAACAATGGTACTTCGAAGTAGACTATTTACTTAAAGGTGATCTCGTTAGGTCTGGTTTATATCAGGCAATCTGATATTAATGAAATTAATACCATACATAACTCATATTTTGCAAAACTGTCAAAGTGAAATTCAAAGCTAAACACTTTTTCTGTTTTATTTGAAATATATGCATGTTAAATTATTAGTTCACCCAAAGATTTAAATTAATTAATGCTTGATTGTGTTTGAAAATAGCATACTGTAGTTCAGCACAACCGTGCAACAATGTCATTTTAACTTAAGTTATTTTATCGAGTGTTATGTCTTATATTTCAAGGTGTACCAGGTGAGTTACCGAGCAAGTTTACTATCTAAGAAAAGCAATACATATGTTGCTGCACATCAAAATGAGTTGAGTAGTTTTTATTAAAAAAAAGTTGAAGTTTGCTTACAGCTGATTATCCTACCAATTTTCACAACAAAAAGAAACAGATTAACTAAAGAGTAAATTAATACTTCCTTCGAATGTAACTTGAAATAATAAGCTGTGAGTCAGTTTCTTGTGACCACTCAGTCCGGTTAAATTACAGGCACATCACCGTTCCTGCGACCCCCAAGGGAAGCACAAGCAGGCTTCATATTTGGAGCACGATATCTCTCTCACCTCACTTATCTTTTGAACTGTTTCCCCTGAGCACTGCTGCCATATTATCAACCCACAAAGTGAAGTTAAATCAGACTGCTATTAGATGAGATATTTCCTCCCTTATAGGAGGGGTTCAGAAAGGTGTATGGTGCACAATGGTGTGAGATGAGCAGCCACAGAGAGATGAGGTTACATAACTGACCTTGAGCAGTGAGCAGACAAAAACAGGCTTTAAATTTTAAGAAACAACTATTACAAGATTTTGAATTATTGCATTATCCTTATTATGTAACAGTCAGTGTTGTTTTTGTTAACTGAAACTGTTTAGTTAATTAATAGAATTAATAAAAAATATAAAAGCACAAAAAAATATATTTGAACTAAAATTACAATAAAAATGGAATATATAAAAAGAAAAGTTAATTACTAAATATGAATAAATATTGTTAAAATAACACTGGCCATGTTAACCTTTCTGAGGTTGAACATTAAATTGTTTTGTTGAATACTGCGATCAGTATACTGTTTAAATAGTATATATATATATATATATAATATAATATTTTTCTGAAAGCAATTAGCATGCTAACACTTTTATGTAGTGTAGTGCGAACAACAAACAGTGGAAGTGAGAATATTTATTGGAACCCAAACAAAATAAGGTGTTTGCAAACTTTTGGCCATGACTTCATGAGCATTATGTCAGGTGTGAATGTGACTCGTAACAAATTGCATGTTGTTTTTTGCACTTAAGAACTGATTTGCTGTTGCAGCTGAAATATTAATGTGTATTTCATGTTAATGTTTGCACTCTCACTTGATATCATGCTGATTTTAGTCCTGACCTTTTCTTTTAATAACAGCTAAGGATCTTCTGTGGAAATACAAACATATTTTTTTCTTTCTCTTTTGACTGGTATTACTTGTTAGTAGTTAATACCGTTGCTCACACCAAGATAAGGGATTTGAACAAGGCATTTAATCTAGTGTTTCTCAGCCTTTTTTTATTTTAAGGCCCCTATCAATCCAGCACAATATTCCAAGGCCCTCTTTATAGTATTAACAGACCTGCCCGCTTTAATTAAAATATATAGAGGTTCCTATAGAGAAATTAAATACACACGATTGTTATTCCATAACTATCAAGTTAAGGAATTCTAAACTACCTTACAAACAGTAAATCTAACCTCCCTCCCAATAATAAAATAGTAAACAGTAAACAGACCAGTCTGGCCACATTGGAAGAGCAGCTAAGACCAGCAAACATTTATTTATTTTATTTTTTTCAACTGGGACTTAAAACTCCTTACAATCATTAAAGGAGGCTATTTTTACACAACAAGAACCACTTCACCAATTTCTTCTGAAAATGTAACAATCTAGTTTATTTTTAGACATTGGGACTGCAGCTGCATAACGCTTTGAACAATGTGTTATCAACATCTTCTCATTTGAGGTGCATGTTTTGCTGCTTTGAATTAAATGGCACATCAAAGCATACTGTTATAAACACATCTCTTTGTAGTAATCGCTGTCATAATTAACAGCAAAACATGTCCTCTTTCATGTAGCCATTGACATCTTTAAAAAATAAAAAAGGTTGTTGGTATACATAAAAAGTAATGCATGCTGCTAGAATTCTGCGTTTTTGTTTTCTGCTGATTCCCGAGTTGGCTGTTGACAAGTGCTAAAAAGTGGTCATGCTTGCGTGAGAGTGCAAACATTACTTCAAAGCAGACGCCAGTGCCGGCGACTTTCGACATGATTAATCACACTCGTGGTTCTTTTTTAATGTTTCTATTTATTTGTTTACTCCTTTTGGCTTCTGCTTTTCCTCAGATGGTGGATTAGCAGAGTTAGTGCTGCCTCATTTGACAGCTCATTCTGAGACTCTAAAGACCCTGGTGGACAATGCAGGCCTGTTATCTGCTGTGCTCCATAAGCGTTAGGTTTTGACGGCACAGACATCTCTCACTAACATTCGATCAGAGCCCAGAGAGCTTCCTAAATACTGGGACACACTACTGCCGCTGCTACTAATCACAAACCGCAGCAGTCTGCTGAATCATAAAGCCAAAATGCCACATTCTCTTACATTAGTATAGTGCTTTTTTATTGCTAGCTGGTAAATAATCCATGGGGATGGGTGCATATGCGCGTTGAGCCTTTATATACAGCAGTTAGTTTTGCAGTTTGTTAGTTTTTCCCAGATTTAAGTCCGTGTGGACAGATCCAAAAATCTTGGATTGATATTAGATGGTGTGTAATTGAAGAATCGTGTGAATATAAAGCACATTTCCTCCCCCCACCCCCTTCAGCTGAAAATCTGTGCAATGGGTTTCTGCATATCACAATGAAAGACATTTCTTATTTATTATGCGTGCTCAAATGACTGCAATTAACGCTTATCTGACTGACATCAAAATGTGTGTCATCGACCCTCGTACATGAAGCGTTACGCAAAATATGATATGAAGTATGAGTCAGATCCAAGAGTGAAATAATAGATATGAAACAATGCATAAAAGCCACGAGTAATAAAGTGTAATGGGGTTTATTTTATCATACTACATCACATTTTGGCTTCCCAGCTTAGCTAGAGTTATTAAACAGGCTTTGCCTTAAGCATCACTGTGGCTTTAACTAGAGACAATAGTGTTTCATTACTGCACACAATTGAAAACAAGCCAGAAATTGCATTACATGACACTCTAATTTCAATCAAATGAATTGCATTTCTTCTATTATATCAGGCTTGGCATTTCGTTTTGGCTTGTTTGGTTGAAAGAGCACATTATGTGTATATATATATATACTGTATATTATGCAGTTCAATCCAGTTAAATGTATGCTGTACCGCTTATTGTACATGCACACCATCCCAAAACCCCAGTGAGCAAGTTAAATAAGACAGTGGTGAAGAAAAAGTCCTTAAGATAGCAAGCAGAGAGGGAGGATTAAACCTTGGGACGAACTATTTACCCTTTTGTTATTTCTAGCTATATGATTATTAACAAAATATATAAAAGAGGTATAAGATTTATAGTAGCCTAACCATTATCTTGGTTTTAATTTAGATTATTACAGTGTATTTTTAAATACAGTATATAATTGTTATATGGGAAATAATAAGAAGTTTAAATTTATCTGTTAGTTTAAAGTTTAAATTGCAATCAAGCAAAGAAACAACAACAACAACAACAAAAAAACCTTGAAATGATCATAAATGTCAAAACAGGCTCAAATGACTTAAAACTTGAGAAGTACAGTACGGATGCTTCAAACTCTTCAAACAAAATCTTCTGCCATTATGTCTAGATTTTAGAAGGAAAATGCAGCAATTATCCACTCCAGGAATAAATAACTGAAAAAAAAAGTTAAAAAAGGAAACGTAACATAAGCTTTATTAGATTTGCTTCCCAGTCTCCCATAATGAATGCTAATGATGAAGTGCCTTTCAGCAACAGTAATAATGAAAACAAATGTATTACTTTCTGCCTCTGTGCTGTTAGAGAGAAATGATTGTCAGAGCTAATATGATTAGCATGCGACCTCGTGCATAATCAGCACACAGCATTGTCAGCAATGACTGGCCAATATATTTTGCTAAATTGCAATGTTTTAGAAGTCGTTTTATAGACAGTGACATGACAGTTGATGGACGTATGTTCTGTTGATCTACCAGCTAATGACTGTGCATGTAATATTCAACAGTTACACCCAGAATAAGACAGAATAAGGAGACAAGCCACTCATAGGAAAACTAATGTTTGAAATATCTTTCAGTTACAAGAACCATTTGCCTTGTTGACAGTTGAACATGTTGCAAAGAAAACGACCAACAATTTTAGGCTTAATATCCAACTGTAATTATACAAGTATGTGTTTGTTTAAAGGGATAGTTCACCCAAAAATGAAAATTAGATGTTTATTTGCTCACCCCCCGGGGCATCCAAGATGTAGGTGACTTTGTTTCCTCAGCAGAACACAAATGAAGATTTTTAACTTTAACCGTGGCAGTCT
>JAUMHQ010000022.1:693965-711833 GCA_032361165.1 Enteromius paludinosus | reverse complement strand
AATGGTTTATAAAGGATGAAAAAAATGCTTACTAATGCTTAACTAATCATTCATAGTGTGTAGTTATTATAAAGTGTTACCGAACATTACTGTAATTATTTTGACTGTATACTGTTACATTATGGCAATGATTTCTGGATTGTATTGCCTGTATACTTTGTAACACTGAGGCAAGGTTAAAAATAGTTATTTAAATTATTAATTTTATTTTATTTTTTGGTATTAGTGGCACAATTGTACACTTTGCCTTTAAGGCGTACATCTACAAAACTTTATATGAAATGTTGCAGATAAAAAAGGTTAAAAATTTCAGCCCTACTATGTATAGAATTCTTGTGTTCTCTGTATGTGGCACCAATGAAAGCCTTAAAAGCATGCAGAAATATAGACTCCTTCTTTTTGAATTCACGGCTGGACACGGACTTCTCAGTCACTGCTTAGAGATGGAATTATACGTGACAGTTCTGAAGGGAAGTGCAGGGTCTGGAGTGCAGGTACTGAACTCAGATCAGTCGTAGTGTCAGAAGTGCTTTATATGAGAGTGAGAGAGATGCAGCGAGAGATGGATTGTGCTCTACTGATACATGAGAAGAGCATCCCTAAGCACTTTCAAGATGGATATGAAGCAAAAAAAGCCAGCTCATGTATAATTGCATCCTTGGATGTAATTGCAAATGGCTTAATTTATCTTACAATGCTCCATGTGCACAGTCACTCATAGTAGGCTTTCAAGAGACCTGCATGTGCACTCTGCTAAGAAATGGAGGCTGGAAGCCATCAAAATCCCTACCGAAGTCTTGATAGGCTCAGGCGTACCAGGGGGATAGCCAATCCGCCAGCCTTTTTCCTCTCACATCAAGAGACTTGTGCCTTTAAAATTCTTTCAAAAACAGTCTCTGCAGCACAGTCTAGTTACCGCCCTCCCTTCTTTTCACCCCCCTTCCTTCGTTCAGCTTCCCGTCTGTTGCATCCTCTGCGATGATTGACTCTCTTGAGGAAGGGGAAGGCTGTGTCCGGGCTCACATTTCCAGCCCTTTGTCCAACACAAAAGCATCTTTGTCGAGAGAGCTCAGCCCCGGGCGCACCAGCGATTCGAAGGGAGCCTTAGAGAGGGAATATTTTTCACTGTTATTTCATGTTTAATTCAGGTTGTGTCTGATTTCATCTGCACAGAAATGAGCACGGATTTGCCTTTATGTCATAACATAAAATGTAGTAATTGCAAATCATCATTTAAGTTTCGCAATTGACAAATTGATCCCAAACACTATATGGAATTATGTACATCTAATACAGCGGAAGCTGTTCCAGTTCTCATGCAGGGATTTTTTTTTCTCTGATAACAAGTGATGATCTGGCACAGATTTGTTTGCTTTAATGTTTTTCGTGCCTCCGTTGCAGTTGTTATAAGTCGCAGAAAGTGATTCATGCTTAGCATTTGGTAGTTGATCCGTGTATTTATCCACTGAGCTACAGAATCCTGGGACAGATAGCGACAGATGTAGGACTAAAATTATTAAATAAAATGTCACAAGTTCGTTTGGGGACTTTAATTGGTCATCAAGAATGATTGCAAATCACTCTATAATGAGTTTTATGCAGTTGAAATGTTCTAATATCATTGTTTGCATGTCAGTTTAGACTTCCAGTGCAGACTCTATTACAAACCTAATCACTGCATCTATATATTACATGGTCTATTTTTTGCATATTTATGAGCAAACTAATTAATATTCATAAGTGCAGACTTGAATTGATGATGCAACAAGATTGCTTATCTAAGATAGATATCTAAATGCTTCTTGAGAGCTGTCAGTGCGTGGATATACGAGATGTCTACCAAGAATCAAGCACCACTTCTTCACTCCAGGAGTCTGTCTAATAGATCCGCAATCTGTAATGAACCCCTTCTATATATCTATATATACCTGCTTGAAATCAGAAATCTTGTAATTGACATGTTGACATTCCTTGCATTTAAATTAGCACGCTTCACTGAAAAAGGCTGTTAGATGGAATTTCCATTAGCCGTGTCACTGGATGTGTCATGCACTCGCGATGCTCAATGTTAGTGCTGTTTCACCAAAACAGCAACACTAATTATGCGGAGTTCCTCATTAGGCTGAAGTAAATTTGTCAAGTGTTTGGACTTCAGCTCCACTTCACCTTAGACCTGCTAGCTAACAGAAAGTGTCACACTTTCTTTTCTTAGTATATGTTGATTTGTTCAAAGAAGATCTTTTTTATAGGCTTAATATTCATACTATTCATAATATACTGGTCAGGATCATCAGTGTTTATAGTTTAGTTCAGATCAGACAAGTTCAAATGTGCTTTATTGGTTTGAAAAATACAATACATTTGTATTGCTAATGCAATTTCAGCTGGGGTGCTTTAAAATAGAGCATATCTGTATGAAAGTGTCCCTATTATGGGTTATGAAAGGCTCATATTTTGGTTTTGGGAGTCCCAAATAACAGGTTGACATGCATGCAAGGTCAAAAAACACATTAATTGTTTATTATATGCATTTATTTTGTTCAACGTCTTATTTTCATTTTTCAAAACCCCTCCTTTGATTGGTCAATTTAATTTAAACACTCCAAAAGCGGCATCTAGTGGCAAAAGAATGAATTTGCATTTTCATTCAGATTAATGGCAAAAGAGCAGTCGGTGCCAGCTTTTTTTTTTTTTTTCTTGAGAGACAATGACTTTATACACGGAGCACTTGATTTAAAACTTTGCGGGATGTTTTCATTCACTTTTATTCACAAAGGTCATTTTCATAATAGGGGCACTTTAACAGAAAAAAAAAAATTATAGTTATAATAATAATAATAATAATATATCAAAAGTATTAATTTATATTAAATAATACAATTATCAAGTACAGCAGGTCAGGGCAGATTGAGGTTTATTTATTTTATTATATTTCTGTATAGGATGAATCTAACATTAAAAAATGTCACACTTCCCCTTTAATGCCTTAATTTAAGCAATATTTGTTGTAATGTTTCATGTAAGCAATATTTGGTATGATGCTTCATGTAAGTAATATTTGTTATGATGATATGAACTCATATGACAAAATGACATTTTTTTGGTATGTGAACTCTTTAAAATTGAAAAAACAACATACAAAATTCAACCTTTTTACACCAAGTTCTTTATGGAAAGAGAATCAACGGTATCCTGTGGGTGAAGTGCTGCATCATTCTTACAAACATGTTTGATGATGTTGTTTTTCAGATTCTATCGATGACTGTCCTAGTAACTGTTTTGGAAATGGAGATTGCGTGGCGGGAAACTGCCACTGTTTCCCTGGCTTCAGAGGACCCGACTGCAGCAGGGGTGAGATTTCTGTTTGCCTACTCCTCCTTTAATCTCCATTTCTTTCTTTATTACTTTCAGTCCTTCAACTCTGCAGTATTTTCTGTTTCACTTTCTTTGTCACTTAACATTTTCCTTTCCTTAAATGATATAACTGTTGTTTTCAACACTGTAATCAAATAAGTGACTGTAGTTATAAATATGTATGTGTGTCGATTTGTGTGTATGTATACAAATTTTTGGATTAATAAATAAAGGACTCAATAAAATGCAATACAGTATATATTCATTTGGACAAATGTATGCGTTAGAATTTATAGTTATGTAGTAAATGTAGCTTTTTTTGGCAGGCATTAGGATAACCATTTCTCTTGTGCCCTGTCACTTTAAAATCAATTTCCACTTTAGAATTCAGTTGCTCTTTTCTGTTTGCATGTTTGTAGTGTATTCTGGTCTCTTTCAGAAATCCCTTGTCCATACACAAAACTTCCAGATCGATATGGTCTCACTCACTTTTACCACTGTAACTTTTGCTGCAGTGGTCATATTGATTTTTACACAGACATGAGTTGCCATCTTCCTACAAGAGTCCAGCAGACCAGTGCAAACAATATATATATATATATATATATATATATATATATATTTTTTTAGAAGCTACATGTGAAACCTTTAACGTTTTGCATGTACTCTTTCCAGCATCCTGTCCAGTGCTTTGCAGTGGGAATGGTCAGTATCTCAAAGGCCGCTGCATGTGTCACAGCGGATGGAAAGGATCCGAATGTGATGTTCCCACCAACCAGTGCATCGACATTACCTGCAGCGGACATGGCACATGCATTGTGGGTACCTGCATCTGTAATCCTGGCTACAAAGGGGAGAACTGCGAGGAAGGTAAATGTTGTGAAAAAACAAAAACTACAGATTATAAAAGATTGTTGAAAGAAATCTCTTATGCTCACCAAAGCTAAAAAATCAAAACATAATTGTTATGGGATATTATTTCAGTTTAAAAGAGCTGTTTTTACTTTGATACATTTTAAAATGTTATTTATTTTCATAATGTTCAAATCTAAATTTTTAGAATCATTACTCCAGATTTCATTGTCATTCTAATAAGCTGATTTGCTGATTTCTTATTGTATTCTTTGATGAATACAAAATTCAAAAGAACATCATTTATTTGAAATGGACGTCGTTTATGATATTATAATTGTGCTTACTGTAACTTTTAATGAATTTAGTGTGTGCTTGCTAAAAATTGGGAAAATAAATAAAAAAATAAACTTTTAACCAATATATGTGTAACTTCACCTGTCTCTACCCATTATCAGTAATACTTTTATTGGAAGGATGTCTCTGTGTGCTATTTTTGATGCTGTTGACCCTTTTATGAAGTAAAAAAAAAAAGAATTTTGCACAGAAATGAAGAAAGAGGCCCTTCCTGGCCTCTTTTAGTATGCATATGTACCCTTTTGAATATTTAAGGTGGGCGTACATGACCTTCGAGTTTGTAGCGGGCCCATAAGTATCTGACTCGTCTCGTTACGCCTAGAAAGTCTCCACGCTCCTTTACATGCATTATGGATACTTCTGAGGGTCCAAAGCAATCCATTAAGAGATGAACAATTCTTTGGTGTCAAGATCCAATAAGTTGAATTTGCTCTGAGAAGTCTGAACCGAAACTACAGCGGCCCAACAAGAGGGGCGACCAAGGCTCGAAGAGATAAGATTAAAGTAGCCATTGTGTTTGGCAGATTTTGAAGGCTCTCATTTCAAGATGAAAAATGAACTAGCCGATTTTGACAAATGGTATGTTCTGACTTCTCTGACCCCCAGCAATTCTATTCCTGGTCTCACCGTTGGCTGTTAGAGGAAGAGAATGCCGACGCTGGCCCTTTAACGGTTCTACCTTTCTTCGCCGCGACCTTCAGGCGGTGATGATTAATTGCCAGGAGAGAGGCTCTTGTCATTTAGCCTATGATCTCTGTGCCTTGTGCCCAAACCATCTGCTAAGAGACCTGAACTCCTGCTTATCTATAGGAACGGCCTCTCCACCCATTTGTGTCACGGTAAAGGGAGTCGGCAATGTAGCGACCCCATCCCTCCTTTCCCATCATGTCCCAGCTGGCCTCATGTTAGCCATCTGTGAGGGCACATTCTTGGTTCATACCTTAGTTTTTTATGGATATATACTACTGTTTAAAAGTTTGGAGTCAGTAATTTTTTATTTTTTTTATGGAACAAATGTGGCAGACTTGTACATTTTACAAGGAAAGTCTGTTTTATGTTAATACTGTCCTTTTAAACAAAAATCTGTGAAAATTAAAAATGGTTTCATTATTTTATTTAAAATTTTTCACAATAACAATAATGAAGGAAATTCTTGGCCAGCAAATCAGCATATTAGGATATATAATGAAGACTGGAGTAATAGAGTAGCAGCTGAAAGTTCAGTTTTGTATCACAGGAATAAATTATGTCCTAAAATATATTAAAAAGTTATTTTAAGTTTGGATGTTTCACAATATTACAATTTGTAAAATTTTTTTATCAAATAAATGCAGCCTTGGTGAGCATAAGAAAAAAATATTTTTACAAATCTTACTGCAATTTTAAAAGGCATATGCTGTACCATCTTCTTCAAGTTTAGTGTTTTAAAGTTAATGAAATCACTGTATTTACTTAACATAGATTCCTTGCGAATCCCCAATATATCATAAAATCCCACCCATGAGGTTTGCGCAAAATTCATCAGTTCTTCAGAATTTGAGTAGGAATCATAAGAAAGAAGAATTTACCGAATTGCAATTTAAAGATTTGAAAAGAAAAGAATTTCGGGAAATCAAGTATTTTTTATTTTTTATTTTGCCTTTATTAGGAAAGAATAGTATAACATATATGCATAATTTGCTTTGTGTATTTTTTTTAGTATTCGATTGTCCATGCATTCGTTTTAGCATTCTGCCGTTTAAGCATGCTATCATTCTGTCTATCTACGTAGCATTCTGTTGTTCTATATCAGCCGATAAACCCTTAGACATTTTGACGTAAACAAATCTTGGCAAGCATGGATTTTCGAGTTGACCGTTATCAATTGAATGTCAATATCAATTCCATAGAATTTAAGTTAATTTCAAATTCAAATTTCTGTTGTGAATTCCGGTTGCTGTGTCAGTTGGAATTGCCAGTTCAGTTCTGAATGGTGCACAACCCTTCAGCCTACATTTTTTTCAGGAAATATCCGTTCACATATACAGTATATATCACATTTAAAGTGGAATGGGTTGCGAATGAAGTTTTATTTTCATTCTAATCATTTCGTGTGACTGATCCACAGCACATTCTTCAGCAAGGATTAGAAATGAATTTAAGGGTAACGTGGGTACAGGAAGCAGAGCTTTTTGCCCATGGGCCATTGTAGGTGTCCTTGTTTGCATTCTGTCATGCTTGGTTTTGGGTTCACAGTAAGTGGGGGGACCACATCCAGCATCGCTTTTCAATTTAGAAGAACATGCTCCGACCGCGCCAGTCTTTTCCATTCCCGGCGCTGGGAGGAAATCTCATTACCAGCAGCTGGAGGAGTCTGAGAGAGAGAGAGAGAGCGAGAACGAGCAACACTCTACCCACCTGCCAGTTTACTGCACGACAGCGAATGCAAGCATTTAATTTGACCGTTTGTAAATCCTGTTTTTCTCAGGGTTTTTGGAAGTGTCAGGCCTCCTCAGACGCGACTGGGCATGTGGCATGCTCTCCACTACAAGAGCTAAACCTCTAGAGTCATCGTCGTGGCTTTTTTTTTTTTTTGGCCTGGGATGGATGACTAAGGTTTGAGTCATACTCTGAAAGGAAATGGAACAGCAGGGGACACTGAGTTATGGCAGTTTAATGTGAATACATGCATCTGTGCAAGTTTGATCTAGTGCACTCGTCTTTGAGGATGAGTTTGGTCTGATGGGAAATGGCTTCGCTGGTGTATTTTTACTTTGAATTCTGCTTCTGATTTATGAATATCAGTAAGTTAATATCTGCGTTGTGTGTTTTCTCATTTGCAGTGGACTGCCTGGACCCAACCTGCTCAGGGAGAGGTGTCTGCGTACGCGGAGAGTGCCATTGTTTTGTAGGTTGGGGAGGTCCTGGATGCGAGAGTCCACGTGCTTCCTGTATGGAGCAGTGCTCTGGACACGGGACGTTTTTGGCTGATACCAACACCTGTAACTGTGACCCCAACTGGACCGGTCACGACTGCTCCACAGGTCAGTACAGTGGTAGAATGCCATAATGTCCTATGCAATTATGTGTACCCTTTTTTTGTACCAGTAATATGTATTTATTTAATTGGTTTGTTTGTTTGCTGATTTCACTAATGACAAGGAAAAATTATATTAAGTTATTTTAATTGATATGCACCAATCAGTATTTTATTTATTTTATGTTTTTTATCTTTTTTTATTATAATATTTTCAGTTTTCATATAAATTTGAATTTGATTAAAAGTTTTAATTTCGATATGTGCTTTTTTAAAAATATTAAATATTAAGTTTTATTTTGGGTAATTTTTGGTACTTTACCCTAACCATTTATTTTCTTAATTTAGTTTTATTAAGTTTTTCATGTAATATTTAGTTTTGCTTTGCTTTGTTTTTATTTTGGGTAATTTTGGTACTTTAACCTAGCTATTTATTTACTTAATTTACTTTTATTTTGTTTTGTTTTACCCAATTGTTAATGGTTGTTTATTCTTGCTACTTTTTCACTTTTTGAAATGCTTTTTTACATCAAATTATGAATGTAAAATAGTTCATGACGACAATACAAGGTCATTTACAACAGCAAGCAAATCTATTAAAGAAAAAAACAAAGCTTACCATAAATTAATTTATAATAGTTAATCAGAAATACTATTAATAATTTTTTTAACATTTATATTTTCTAAAAGACTAAAGTTGTTTTTATTTAGGAATAATCGCAATCGCAACAATTCAATTGCGTGAATTCGCATGCAGTTTCCGCATTGCAAAGAAAGAAATGTCTGAGAGCGCAGTATGTGGTAGTGTTACCACCACACTAATCTGAAGGGCAAATTGCAGACCTGTGTTTTTGAATTTTCCTTTGTGAGCGGTTCATCATATATTTATACGTGCCTGTGCATGAACTGATTCATGTTAAAATCTCGTAAACCCTCCAAATGAACCCTGATGCAGCTGATCTTTGCTAATCTCCACGCCACCTGTTGCCATGACAGCGGTGGCTACAGGTGTCAGGGTGTAATTTCATGCTCCACCTAATTTACCTCAATGTTCTCAGCTTGTGTGATTGAGAAAACTCTGCAAAAAACAATGCATGTTCAGCGCTTCAGTAAACAATCAGTCTTTTTCCTATAACAGGAAGGTTACAATCAAATTTTACATTTCTGAACACTTCAAAAACATTTTTTCCTTCTGAATTAAGCAAACTTGCTTGATAAAGTCAGCATTGTGCCTTATCCTTTCTTTTTTCTCTCATTCAGAATAGGTAATTCTCCATGGTTTCGGAACAATCTAGTCCACTCTCCTAGTCATGCCTGACCACCTTTTCATGGAGATTTTTCCACATTTGAGCTGACATCTTAACTTACATTTCTCACACTTGAGGTTTTATTATAATGTGAAAGACACCAAAGGTTTCATTCCGAATTATTAATGAATTATTAATAATTCAGTAATGTGTTTTTATTTTATATATTTTATATACATATATATTATAAAATCTTATGTTAAGTTAATGATAATAACCTTGGATCAAAACACTCAGATTGCTCACTTAATAAATTAAAAAGAGGCTCTTTTTACTCATTATTTTTAGGTTGTGTTTTTTTTTTTTTGTTTTTTTTCTTTCCCTTCCTGTAGCACAAGGAAGAAAACCAAATGCTGTTTTACTAAAACATTTTTGAAACAAGGTCATTTATTATTGATATGCCTCCAGAAAGTCTCAACGCAGTGATGCAATATCGTTATTTTGGTCGCTGCTATTGTAAACACCGCAAAGCTTTAGGAGATCAGAGAACTAATGGGAATTTTGCTTCAGCTAACTTTTGAAACACAACTATCTGTAAATTAGAATTTTACTTTAATGCCAAGCAGACAGACTGACCTAGTAGATAATCCAATGGCTTAGCTGGAAATAGCCATTTAAAGCAGGCTTCTCAAGCGAAAGGTGTAGCATGACTAAATTATTACTAGCCTCCCTCTGCTTTTACTCACCAATCTGAATTGCAACCTTAATAAAAAAACTGAAAATGTAACGCGTGCATTGATACATATCGATACAACATGAAAAAACATATAATAATTTAAATGCATTATTTTACTTATTTTAACATAAGGTTAAAATTCATTTAAAAATATATATATTTGTTTTTTATCAAATAAATAAAGTAAAATAAAATATATTTAAGTATATAAAAAACATTTGGCAACCATTTCACAATGACAAACATTTAATGTATTGTTACTCATAAACTGAAAAATGAACTGAAATTTTTGTTAAACATTGTTTTTTTGCAAATTTGACACACATTAACTGCACGAGTAATGGTTCTAACAAATTTGGGATAAAATAAATGTTATGCCACAAAACTAAACAGAAATAAAACCACTCCTAAGATGAAAGTCCCTTCCTCCCTCTCTCTGTCTCTCCCCCGTTTTTCCTTCTTTTTGTCTCAGTTCTCTTGGTCAGTGTTGGTAATTGAATAAGAAAGCTTTCAGCTCTCGTATGTGGGCAGGCGGGAAGCTCCACCATGTTCTGAAATGAGCTGTTGCAAGCAATCAAGATCTGCATCAATTAGTTCTCCTCCTCCATTAAAGGACGCAAGCAGGAGTTACCCAATTATTGTACAACGTTAGTAGCATCTTTGCCCTGCAGTGAAGCATTGTGGGAACGATTCACAGATGGTATCATCCTGTCATTTGGCTGCTGTGTTACCTTTATGAGAATTGCTTTAAGGAACACCGTTATGAGAAAACGATATTCGTATAATCAAGCGAGTTGTTTGTTTGTGTGTGTGTGTGCGATAGAGTGAGGGGCAATACTTAGCAAGTTGAGAGAGGGACAATAAAGGAGAGCAAGAACGAGAGGAAATAAGCAACTGTGTGTCTCCTTGACAACTTTAAGCAGCTCTGAACGAAATGCCATTAGGGTGCCTCTAATTGAAATGTTGCATGTGAAATTAACGGCATTTACATAATTTAACAAAGGCCCAGTGCTGTAATTAGCATGAGGGAAGGATTTTTTTTTCCTTCAAGCTTCAATCTGGTAATACCATGTTATGGTTTGTGCCTGAAAAGACTTACTTAACTCTGTTTTGTTACAATGACAAAACATGAACATAATTGACTCATTAATGGCCTATAGGCAACCTTCTTTGTGATTCATCTCTGCACAGATTTGACAAATTAGTAACATAATCACTATTCTGTGTTTTGAAGATGGCCATCAAATTTTTTTATAATGTTAGAGTATATTAGATAAAGATACTCAAGATATTACATTGTACTCAGCAACAAAAGTATATGCTGCTTTAATTTTAATTAGTACTGTTAAATGATATATATATATGTAATATAAAATCTAATAACATTTATAAGCATGCAAATATTTTCTAAATATATACAGATATATACATAATAAATGAACACAGTACACATATATTATGTAAACATTTATTTTTTATTTTATTTTAGCACTAATTTTGATGTAACCGAATGCAGACTCTCTCTCACACACACGCACACATATTTTATTTTACACACACATAATGTACACTTAAAAAAGAAGTATGTTAACTAATTGTAAGGAGCAAAAATTTATATTTAATGTATAATGTATATTTAGCTGCGTCTATTCATTCATTCAGATACAGAAAAGTACAATAAATAAATAGTTTTATTTAAGTATTAATTTGCATGAGCTCACTTATAGGAAGTCATACGATTTTTGCTAAATCGTACTTCACAAGTTCACTCTTCTCATTAATTAATAGTAAGTTGTTAGCAGATTTGGCGTGCTGTCCGGGAAGCGAGCTGGCTGAGCGGCGAGCTCCGAACCCTGGTGGTCTGAGCCCTAGCGAAGACAAGGGTTCGGTGCCCAGTTCGACTTCCAGCTGCCCCCCGGAGGAAGGAAGGAACTAAGGGCAGAGAAAGGGGAGGAAGAGGGATGCAAAAGGAGCGAGATGCGGAATGAGAGGGAGATGGGCCTATTTATAGTAGGCACGGAGGATGTGATTGGGTGGTCGTAACGAGGAGCTTGATTAGGAAATTAGAAGCAGCTGCGATTAATTCGATTACCAATCCTCCCGAAACGTTGTTATGATCAAAACATGCACGTATTTTGCGAGCTGCCAATTCGTCTAAATTTGTATAAATGACCTACACCTAACCCGGCCCCTAAACCTACCCGTCACTGAGGTTTAAACAAAGAGTAAAAAAATCGTGAGTTTGTACGAATTTGTACGAATTAGCACAAATTTGCCACCTCGTATGAATTGCGTACAATTTGGGACTGTGTTGGCTTTAGTAATAATAAAGTAATAATACACAGCTATAAGTTACATCACTATTAATTACCTTTTTGCCTTCAATAGTCTATTTTATACTATTGGCTGGTGTAACTTTTTTTTAAGTACTAATATTCAACAAGTTCATCAAACGTTTTAGAGATCATGAAAGCTGCATGGATGATTTAAAAAAAAAAAGCTGTTTATTTGGTCATGTTTGCTTTCCAAAATGATTATTTCACTTGAAGTTTTGTGCTTTATTCCACATCTTTATCCCTTTTTTTGTCTGAATTTCAAACTCACTTAAAAGTGTTAAGCAAATTAATTGGCTCACACAGCCAAACCTTTCCAAAGCCCATGGAGACAGAGACGGTTTTATTTTTTGAAATTGTTAAAGTGTTAGATTTAATTTTTAAACTAACTTTCGGTTATTGTCTCACAGATCTTTCCTTTATAGAAAAACATTTTGTGCCACGCTGCCTCAGCTTTCACCTCATTACTTATGCAGTAAAAGCAACTTAAATAATACAGCGTGTGTCTCCATCTCTGTGGGAAGTCAAAATTGGATTTTGTACTTTGACTTTACTTTTTTCTTCCTTTTTTTGCCTATTTCCCTCTACACAAAAGGAGGATCCCCCCCCAAAAGAAAGGAAGAGACACAGCAGAAAAACTGCCCTGTTAAACCTCCCACAATCCCTGAACCCCTGCTTTGTAATGGTCTTATTAGATTTGTATTGTCCAAAGGGGATTGCCCCCTTTATGAGGTGCAGGAATTTCTTTTCACTGCCCATCAGACAAGGTAGTGGAGCGTGTCCGTCCCATCACTAACAATAACTCCTGGATTTGCTTTCTCTTTTACCCCCTGTCCCAACAACTATTCGCTAACACCCCTTCTCTCTCTGTGTCCCACAGAGCTGTGCGCAGCCGACTGTGGTGGACATGGCATCTGCGTGGCGGGCAGCTGTCGTTGCGACGAGGGCTGGATGGGTGCCGGGTGCGAACAACGGGCTTGTCACCCACGCTGTAGCGAGCACGGGACATGCAAAGACGGGAAGTGTGAATGCAGCCCGGGATGGAACGGAGAACACTGCACTATAGGTAAGCACCGGTTTATGTGTGCGTGATGAGGGTGGGGTTGTGACAGGGGGAAGGGGCGGGCGAGGAGGTGTGAGAGAAGCATGCGTAATTGAATTTGTGCAACTCGGCATAGCATGAACAGGTTTGCTCAAGGATATGAGGCTTGTCTTCATGCATTTTAATGTGGGAATGTGCTAAGGTGTCTTTTCATTTCTACTCATCATTTCCCTCCTTTCTTCTTCTCTCTGTCGTTCCTTTCGATTAATTCATTTTAAACACAAACATTTGCATTGCACAAGCTGAGCAGTCACTGGAAAGACATTCTTTACGTTAGGAAATTAAACAGCGAAAACATTAAAACATTCATTATTTTTGCAGTTGTGTTTGGTGAGGAAAGACATTTTGGCTTCGATTTAGTTTTATTTGAGCTAAAAAGAAATGAGTGTTAAAAGTAAGGCATGCTGTATTATACAATCTGTCACATAGTCTTTTGAACGATTTGTTGCTTTTATGAAATGCATGGTTCAAAAAATCATTGCTTTTATTGACCCTACTGAATCAAATTTCAAGGTCTTTAAATTATTAGCATTACAAAATCCTGTTGTAATGTGTACAGTTACTCAAGTATACAAAGTATAAGTATATTTTTCAGGCCTTTTTATTGTGAAATCTTTACTAATTTTGTATAAATGTTAACTGAAAATATTTCAAGATTAAGTTTACACTTTTTATTAAGTAATTAGTATATTAAGTAACTTTAGTACTATTGTAAAAATCTCTCTTTTCAGGTGTTTTTGGTGTTTAATTTTTCTAAAATGTAATTTTTTTTTTATCTTTAAATATTTCTTGATGAAGTAAGGAACTTAGGTTTACTTCATTGAGGCAACCTGCCCAGTTAAGCCAGATTTTAAGATATTTAAGTGTTAACAGAAAGCCACTAGATAGTATAGACAACAAAACAGCAGATTGATTCTTTCCCCGTCACCTCCAGAGCAGGAGGACTGCTGAACACAACACCTTTTTGGGTAGTTTTGTAATGGAAATATGGGGTTGGCGTGGATTATTAAGCCCCTAATGAAGCTAAGCCAAACATTATGTTCTTATTTAACATGCACAACAGTGACCAGCAGTTCTCCCTGCCTGTTTACCTTGCACTGACTATTTGGAGACAAAATGGTTCACATGAACACATGCACCTGGTGGTCCCAAAATAGCATGAAATATTGCTAGTTTTACACACATAAAACCTTTTTTTTTTTTTTTTTTTTTTTTTTTAGTGTTTACAAAAATTAAAGTCGAGCATATTACCTTGTTAAGCTATTGTAAATGATTTGGATTATTTCAAATGTTTAAAAAAAAACATAGCACTAGTTTTTAGACAATAAATAATCGCATGTAAAATGAAAGGTTTGTTAACATAATACATGAGTGTGTTCTGTGTATATTTATTTGGTGTATATATAAATACAAACACAGGTATGTATATATTCAAGAAAAATGTTATGTTTATATATATATATATATATATATATATATATAATATGGAATTTAATCTACATGTTTATACTTTGAAAATATATCCTGTATGCATGTGTATTTATATATACATAATAAATAAACCCAGTACACACACATACTGTATATTATGTAAACAAAAACCTTTATTTTGAATGTGATTTAATCGAGATTATGTGAAAGCACTAATTTAGACTAAAATTATATTTGTTTTGAGGTAAAGCATCACCTTTCAATTACCATTTGTTGAGAAAAAAAAGTTAAAGAATGTAAAAAAAAAAAATTTTTAAGAGTTTCAGACCCAACTGTGTACCTTATTTGTTGAAAGTGCCACCTAACCCCTTAATTCAAAGAACAATAATTTGGTTGATAACAGTGTTGCACCTGACACCATCTTAAACCGTAACTCTAAAATTTGATAGGTCGAGTGGAATGGTGTTCTTGGAACATGAGTAATTCAAGTGCTTAACTTTTGTTTTCCATCTCACCTAAAGAATATGAAGGGTCAGTTAACCAGTGTTTCTGTCTCTACATCACTGTGTCTCTCTGTTCTACTCTGTCACTCACCCTCTCTATCTTATACAAAAGCATTCATGACATATCTGCTCTGTTAACGGAACTTACATAGTCTAATCTGATATTGTATTTTATTTTTCAGCTGTAACAATTGATTTTGTCTCTGAGTTTATCAGACAGTGGCCCCAAAAAGAAAACACTCTCATAAAACACCAGAGGTGAACAAAGCAAAGAAAACAGTTTCTATTTTGATCGTATGAACTTTCCAGATCAGTAAAAAAGAGAAACGCAGGATGTATTTGTTTATTTTTCAGGGGACCTATGAACTAGCTTTCCGTCTTTTAATATTTTCTTGATGCATAATTGATGTTCTTCATACATGTACTATAGTGAGACATAGCATCCCAACAGCAGGGATCATATATTCTCATAAAGCGTGTGCCATCAAAGGTGGTAAGTGTAATGGTCCATGATGTAACGTACAGAATGTTGGATAGATGACGTGTTTCTTCTCTACAACTGTTTGGATTAGAACGTGGTCATCTCATCAGTGACATGCTCTTTTGACTTAATCTTATGTACAGAGTCTTAAACATGAAGGATGTACTTATAAAGAAATACTTCTGAAATTTGTTTACAAATTTTGCAAAATGGCAATAGTATGAATGATCAGATATTCATATATATGCACAATGCATCTGTTTTATAATTTACAGTTATAAATAATTGTAATACTTATTCAGAATTGTAAAAATGTGTATCATAAGGCATTATGAGCATTATATTGGTTTATATATCAGGCTTCTTGGAAAGAGTTGCCAAACCTGTAGTACTTTTTCTGATAAACTGAGACTTCTCGCTACATCTGTTTACATCTCTCTCTTTCTCTACCCTGTCACACCATACCTTTAACTTTCTCCCAGCCTGTGATGTGACGTGTTGCTTTATGCATGTTATTGTCCTTGCTATAGCTTTTGCAGCCCCTGTGTTTCTGTAAACGTCGAAGTCTGGAGCAACCAGCCCATGCCTCTAGCTGTCTGTGTCTTGTCATGGAAGCTGCACTGTTCAAAACCTCCCTTATATGTCCTTGTCTTTTATCTCCCCCTAAAGCTCACTATCTGGATAAGGTAGTGAAAGGTATGGCACTCCTCCTGTCCTATCTTTTCTTCCTCTCTCATGTTCTGTCATCCATCATATTTCCATTAGCCCATCTTTCATAACGCTCATCCTGAAAGGGTTGCGCTTCTATTTCGTTCAGCCCATGCTTCATGCCACACTAACCACAGCCCTTGCCCCATCATGTTGCTGTTGTGCCACCACATCCAATGTGCTGCTCTGCCACCTCGCCACTTAGCACCTTCGTGCCCACTGAGTGGGCGGCACGAGAGTCGGAGCATCTCCTTAGCCGCCGTATCCCTGCTGTGGAACTCAAGGGGATGGATGGCCCACAGGATCCAAGGAGGGAGGGCTGGTGGAGGGTCATGGACCTTGCCAACCGGCACCATGCATAATGGATGTTCAGTGCAGCTGTGTAGCACAGCAAGAGGGGGTTCGGGAGGAGGAGTGGGGGTTCTGAGAGGTGCTGAAGCGGCAGCCTCTCTAATTAAAGCATGCTATGCACCGGTGATGCCAGGGCCCCGAGCCGCCCACACCCCCTACCTGCTCCTTGATTTTTTTTTTTGTTTTTTTTCTCCTTTCATGTCTCTGCTTTTCTTGCTCTGTGAGCCCCACCCCCCTCTCCCTCCCTTTCTTGCTGCATAGTGAGGCTGTGCGGCTAGCGTGAACTGCAGGGGTCGTGCGAGGCGGTTTGTGGCCCTCCGGAGCTGTTTCAGCCTGATGCGCGGGTGCACTCCACAGGGGCCTCTCTCTGAAAGGGCTGCCAATTAAGCTGAACTGCTGCCAGCAGAGTACAGATCTTTATTTATTTAGCTCTTTTTAATAAGCATTCAGAACAGACCATTCAGATGTCTAGCTGCTGCACACTGTGCAGCTGTTTGTCTGTTTGGGTGTTTAAGAAGGAACCTGATGTCCACTGGTCAGACTCCTGCTTTGCTTGTTAGCAAAGCATATAACTGTCACTGCCTGCCTTGGAGCACAGAAAGATCGACCTTTCACCGTGGGGTCAGCTGGAGGCTGTGAATGCAAGCACAACCTTGTGTGTTGTCTTCTGCTTTTTTGCAACTTCCATTGACTGTAGGGAAAAGACTAGAAATGAGATCATCCAGAGGTCTTGTCCCTTACTCATCCTCAAAGTGCCCCCTGAATTGATATGGCATTGTGTAGATTCTTTATTGGTAGTACGCCAAAAGCAACAATGATCAATCATGCTTTTGCTCCTAAAGCTCCACATTTTTGAAGAGTCAAGCTTGGGCTCAATCCAGTACACCTGCCTGGAACTTTCAGGCAAGCGTATTCACCTTAGTTAATTTGGGATTAACTGGGATTAGAATTTAAAATATGCAGGATGGTGGTCTTTTCTTTCAAGATCATGTTTAGACTGTATCTTGCAAATCGTTAAAATTGCTGTTTGGGATTCTTTACCTAATTCCTGCAGGGCCACAGCTTTGCAGAGTTTAGATCCAACCAGCTTCAACTCACACCTGCTTGAAAGGTTATAGTGACTCTGAAGACCTTGAATGGCTGGATCAAGTGTGTTTGATTAGGGTTGGAGTTAAACTGTGCCCTCCAGGAGTTTGAAAGCAATGCCCAAGAGTATCATACCCCACCATGCCAGAGTGTGTGCTCTAAGCACTCTATTGCTCTTTCTAATATTTACATGGTATTGTGCTGATCTGTGTAGCTATATAATTATTAGGACAGTACACGATATGAAACCGAAATCGCGACACTCAGATCCACGATCCTGTGTCGCGGTGTGATAAGGGTGCATCGCAACA
>JAUMHQ010000022.1:682945-693865 GCA_032361165.1 Enteromius paludinosus | reverse complement strand
CAAAAACAGACTGTTTCATTCTAGGGTCAAATTCTAGTGTTGTAAATGGACCTGTAAAACCGTTTCTGGGCATTTTTTTCCCTAACCTAAGCCACATACGTTCTATGTACATATCAGAGTACAATTTAAGATATTCTCTGAATTCATTCTATGGCACCTTTAAGCACTGTGTATTTACGCTACATGCGGTATCATTCACAAGCTGTTTTATTGATGTTTCACAGTTGAAACACTGATTGACACAATACTTTTCTTTTGGATTTTCTTTCAAAACCTTTGAATCTTCATTCATGTTCAACTAGTAGCAAGTGGGAAATAGTGTAAATAGTACTTACTTTAGTCAGAAGAAAGATGAATTAAAAATGAATTAATAAATGAATATTGTCAAATCAGCTCCAGTGTCCACACAACATATTTACCAACTTGTAGCTTATTCATGTTGACGGTAAAAAATAAAATAATAATAATAATAATAATAAACTGACAAATCAAAGTACTAATTAAACATTACCATTTTGTTTTTGGCTGAATATATTAGTTTGCCAACATTTCTGGGCATCTGTGCGTTTTTTTTTTTAAATAAAGCCAATTCCCCAGGCATTCCAGACCTTAACTTTCTAACATCTAAATTCAGGCTTTTTATGTGTATTGTGCAAACACTGTTTAAAGTAAAGAAGGAAATCCTTTTAGTGACATGTTTACCAGACAGATACTTTGGAGGAGCTTAACGGCAAATGCACAATGATTTTCAGGAAAAAAAAGACATTGTCAAGTTTTGTTTTGTTTTTCCCAGTGTCATAAACCGATGTCACTCATCAACACAGAGACATGACACCTGCTCAGCATGCAGGAACTAGCCTGAATCAGTCACATCCAGCTGTGTGTGTGTGTGTGCAGAGTAAATTTCTGTGATCTGTATGCAAAACATCTACTAGACACGTCTGTTAAAACAAGTGTAAAGGGGAAAGTCCAGTACAACATATTTTAGCCACAAATCAATGCTTGTTCCTTATATGCAAAAATGACCAGGACAGCCCTATAAAGATAAAAAACAGCATATGCTGGTTAGGTGTGTTTTAAAGCATGCCAGCTGGTTTGAGCTGGTTTAGGCTGGTTCCAGTGCACATAGACAACACATAGACACAGCCTTTTCCTTTCTCTGTATACAGTTCTTGGAGGGTGGGCACTATAGCACAAATAATCATTTTCTGATAACAACAGCAATCCGAACTATTCTCTGAAGTGTTTAGATGGCTGATTTTGTAGTTGAGCCAAACCAGACAGTTATGTGCTCAATGTACGTACTCAATAATGGCTAAGCAGAACTGTTTGAGGTAGGTTGGCTTTCCTCAGCTGGCAAAGAAAGTATAACCTTTCTTGGGCCTTTTTAGCAATGGAGTCAATGCCAGCGTCCCACTTCAGGTCTTGAGAGATGGTGGTGCTCTGGAACCTAAAAGACTCTACTGCAGCCACAGTGCTGTCCATAATGATGAGTGGGGGGAGTGCAGGAGGGTTTCTCCTGATGTACATTATTATACCCATTGTTGTGACTGCACAAGACAGAAAGCTATTTACCCTCCTGTTAGTAAAGAAGACCTGTCTCTCTGTCCTGACTGTAATGTCATCTGTGCACTTCAGAAGCTTGACATAGGGGTCTTTAGAGTTACAGTCGTTGGTGTAGAGGGAGAAGAGCAGTGGGGAGAGGACAGAACCCTGAGGGGCGCCAGTGCTGGTGGTGCAGCTTTTAGATGTGAATCTACCTATTTTACTGTGCCAGAAAGCTGGTGATCCAGTGGGCGGAGCTGGGTTAGTTTGGTCTGGAGGAGTGTTGGGATAATGATGATGATGTTGAAAGCAGAGCAAGATCCTCACCAGATGTTGTAGGATGAAGTGCAGTCCCATGTTGACTGCATCATCAACAGACCTGTTTGCTTGGTCAGTAAAGGGTCCAGTTATGTCTTTCAGAAAAGCCAACACTAACCTCTCAAATGTTTTCAAGACCACATATGTTAGATCCACAGGTCATCAAGTCCTGTTATCTTGGGTTTCTTTGAGACAGGGATGATAGTAGAGAGTTTGAAGCAGATAGGGACTTTGCACAGTTGCATCTGTTGAAGATCTGTGAGAAGACAAAGTTGCTGGAAAGCACATTATTTTGTATATTTGGATTATGTGGTTTCAAAAAAGTTTCAAAAAACACATTATTTTCCACATACATTATTGTTTCTTCTCTTAGCCCCACCTTCTAAAACTGGTTGATTTATATAAAGCACAAATAAGTGGGGTGTGCATTGATTGGCAGCTATCCGGTGCATTGTGATTGGCAGAATAACTTTTAAAAACAGCTTGGAACACTCCAAAGAGAAACAAAAACTTGAAATCACATCATAAGCTGGCTTTAAGGTTACTGTTTGTGGGTGTGCAGTGCGACATTATACAATACATCAATACAATTTAGTAGGCAAGAGGACAGCTGTAGTTATCAGGCAGTGTGATTTCTGTTAATTCACACTTAACTGTACTGTTCACACTTCTGAGGGATACATTATCACTGGCCTTAGAGCTGCTCTGGCTGATATTTTAAAAATGCTTTTAACAGCTTTGCATAATGTACACAGACATAAAGTGCATGCTTCTTTATTTCTTCAAGAAATACTTCTGTGAGAGTGCAGTGTTTGTCTTACCGACACAAGAACCTTTTGATTTTCTTTCTAAACTTTTTTAAAACTCCCTCTTTCCCTAAAAGTAAGAATACAGATGAAGTCGAACCAATTTCTGACTCTTGTCTACACAGCTTAATTGATCACAAGAGCAAAGTTTTGGTTTGAACATTTATTGAAGTGAAGTCCCGGGTCATGCTCACTCATTAGGTTAATTTACTTGTTCATTTGCTTGCTTATTTACTTTTCTGAAATTACATTTTGTGCAGTAGTCTATGCAGGATATTCCTCATAATCATAAAGAATAAAGCAAATTTGGCGTGCTGTCCGGGCTGGGAGAACGGCGGACCCCGAACACTACTGGTTTGAACCCTAGCGATAATTTTTTTATTATTTTCACCTAAATTTGATGGCCTTCAGAAAATGTTCTATTATGCGTCCAGGCTTTCCTTACTGTGATACTCCTAAAATATTAATTACCTCTTAATTGATGAGATATCTCGTCAAGGGAGGGAAAAGCACATTGCCTGCACATTAAATTGTAATATAAATATACATGGCAACATTTATCTAGCAAAAACAGATTGTCTAGCCTAATATTAAATCTACAAGTTAGTCTAAAGTTTACACAGTAAATAAGCCTACAATAAATCATCATAAATTCATGAGTAGTGTAAAAAGATTTCAATATATGTTAGTGGTGGTTCATGACAGCTTAGTTTATTTGCCTTTTTTAGATAATGTCTCCTTTCTTTTAAATAATTAAAATAAATCACATATTTTAACATCAGTTTCGTGACGGGAATGGCTTGCCAAACTATGCCCCTGGATGTGGTAATGATGATGCTAAACTATTGCAAACCTATGCTGCTATGTATGTCATTTGCATGGAAGACTTGTAAAAGAGACTTGTTTGTTCTTGCCTGGTATGTTTTTTTCTTAATGGCAGTGCTTTTTAGTTTGAGACTAATGGCCTATTAAATCTATTACACATCCTTTTGGTAAACAACTTGGTAAATGATTAGATGAAAAACTGAAACAAATAGAGCTGTCAAACAATTATCAAACATATCAAAAATGTGTTCTGTGTATATTTATTATGCATATACTATTATTTGTTCAAATAGAAATGATCAATAAAAGGTTACTTATTATTAAATAATTGTAAATGTATTTAATATAATAGTTAGTATATAATAAAATCATAAGGAAAACTGAACACAAAAATACCACATAAAAAGCTAATTCAAAACTTTGAAACTATAATAGTATAGTACATAAATACTAAAATACCATTCATTCATTAATATTAATTAACTGGCATTAACACAAGATTTGATTTAAAAAAAATAAGATTTAATTTAACTCTTTTATTTGTTTGTTCGTATATATATATATATATATATATATATATTTAACTAGATGCAGACTCTTTTATGTATTATTAAAATATGTAAAGACATTTTTAAATAATGTTTTGCTTTTCATTAGTTACTAATTAATCCATTTAAACCCTTTTTACCCTTTCAAATAAATGTGTTCCAAAGAATATATTTACAAAAGGCATTTGTTCATTTGTGATTCTGTTTCATTAATAAAATCTTTTGATACTTACTTGTGGATCACAAGTATTTGATAATATGCAATGATTCTAACCCCATCTGTCTTCCCGAACTGTTTACAGCGTTCTTTAACACATCTTTCATTCTTTTTCTATCTCTCATTCCTGGAATGTGTGTTGTCATATGACCCTGTTATTGATTAACCGTTACCTCTCTGGTCACTTAGACTGCTTGCTGGACAACAGCATGTCAGATGTACATTTTATGGAATCATGGGTGGACTTCATAATTTAAAACTAATTCAGTTTCACAACTAATAAACACAGGCTATACAGAGATGACAATGAAAAAGAAAGAAAGAGAGGTAATATTGGAGTCAACAGGAGCTATCCATGTGACCTACATAAAAGCAGCTGTTCGCCCTGAAGTTTGCCTGGCCAAACCGACACTATCTGCTTTAAAACAAAGACCCCAACCGCCCCGTGTGCTGTAGAGGCCTGACCTTTATAAAAGTAGAGTCTAGATGAGCGATGCAGCTCAACAGTTGTGTGTTTGCTCAGCTGTGAGTGTGTGTGTGTGTGTGTGTGTGTGTGTGTGTTTGTCTGTATGTATGGAACAGGTACTACAGGTGGGACACTTAGATTAATTCCCCTTAAAAGATTAAATGATGTTGACGACTGTGGTCCTTAATGTTTTTTGTTTATTGTACAAAAGTAAACAAAAATGTATTTAAATCATATATATATATTTATCAGATTTTTTTATGAAATGTAAACAAATTCAAGGTTTGTTAATCTATGAGTATAGAAAGAAAGTAAAACAAGCAAAACAATAACAACCAGTCTTATTATAATGATAATAAAAAAAATTACGTTACTGGGTTGTATCGAGGCAATTCGGTCGGTACGTAAAAAGTGTCAACCTCGATACACAGCCCTACTATTAGTACACTTTTCTTCTGCCCCAATTAGTTTCCCAGTCCCTACTATTTGTGGGCTTTGCTGAGTTCCTCTGTAGATGACCCAAGTTTGTCTTGTTTGTTTGTTTCTCTTACAGTATTGTTTAGTGTTTCTATAAATAGAGTTTGTGTGAGTGACCGGCTCAGAAAAGACAAAGGCCTTTGGCCAGAGAATAAACAAAGGCTTTTTTTGCATCTAATTTTAGAAAGTGACTCCTTCAAAACAATTTGGATTTTCCCTTTCCCTACAATGTTTCCTTTACACAAATCTGAAATAGATTTGGCTTGTTTTAACCTCAGTGAGGGCTTTATTGAGCAACTGGATGACTAAGAAATGATTTTAGAATGTATTCCACATAGACGGCTCAGTTTATGATTAGGATTAGACTTGCCGTGTTTCCACTGAGGCTGATTAAGATGGCATGCGTGCTGGTGGAGCGTCCTTGAGAAGCACCAATCAATAATCAACTTTTGGATTCATGCCATTGCATTCCCATTCCATGAAATGACAAAAACGATCAAATAAAAGATCAAAAGTACAAGAAACCTTTTTTGTATTTCTGTCCTTGCATTTCACGTTACAATGTAGAACTTAAATCTGTATACTTAAATTCTTTCATTGGGGAATTTACTATTCATCCCAGAAAATGACAAAAAAAATAATTATGGTACAATTAAACAAAAAAGGATTCTGTTTGTAAAACTAAATAGTAGAAAGTATAGGTAGACATCGCGGACAGAGATATAGCAGAGTAAAGTGCTTTTAGTTTAGTATTTACCACTCTGATCTTTTCTAGTTAGAGTTTATATATTACTGAGAACTTCCTGGAAATCTTTTAGATCTTTACCTCACTATCACCAACTTCTGCAACAGGTTTTCCTTCTTCTCTATTTGGACTTCTCTAGATTTCTAGCTTCTAACTTTCAGTTTCTAGCTCTAAAAACGCTTCAGTAGAGCACAACACTTGTGTGGAACACAAAAGGTGAACTGAATAACTAAAAAGTAATTGTACAGTGACTATCCTTTTAAAACCATAAAACGATATTGCATGGCTCCAGAAGATTTGATATAATGCATGTGTTATATATATATAAATGTGTATAGATTGCCATTTCTTTCACTTTCACTGTATGGAAAAGAGTTTTTTTGTTCATATGTCGTTTTCCTGATTTTACACATTCTTATTATTAAATACATCGTAATTTTTCTGGTTGTTAGCAGTATTTTCAGATTTATGGATTAATAAAATGAATAAATAAATCAACTGAAGCTGCCTTTATCCAATGTTCAGATTTCTGTTTTGGAAATTTTAGTACGTATTTACTGTAAATAGATGATGCCTAATTTGCCTATTTAAACATAACATTTCATAAAACTTGAAATGCAAAAAAATAGTTTGCAATTAGAGAAGTACAGTGATATTTCTGAAGAGGATTTTTTTTTATTTGTTAATTAAAAGTCTAATTTTGTTAATGGTTAAGAACTGAACAAATCTCTTTCCTTATAAAATCATGCAAAGCACATAAAAGGCTCTTCTAATCTGAGACCAGCAGTGACATATGTGCTAAATGTGGTAGTTGTGAGCCAGCTGGGTCATGCAGACCTCCTTCAACCGATCTGGGCTTAGTTCCAAATCTCATTTAGCCATGTTACAGCCATGAGAGTGCCATAAATTCAAACGAGAAGAGGGTGAGATGCACTAAAGTGATTGCATCTCTTTCCCTCTCCTCATCTCTCTTTTGATCTCATTTTTCTTTCTTTGCACTCTCACTCACTTGTCCACTCGTAAAACAAACCAATCAGTTAGATGGACTCAAACTGGGATGCATAGTTTACAGAATTCATTTAACGGTAAGGAGCAAGTCTCCATCAGGTGAATATTGCGTCATGTTGACTGTACATTGTGCCCTGCTCTGAATGGGTGTGGCCAGAGATGCTTTTGAGGGTGGGGCTTCTCATATACCACAAAGGCTGTCACACCAAAAACCACAAACAAGGATCTACTACGGATATGTTCAAACAACAACAAAAGCCCATCAGTAATCTACCGAGTCCATTTATCAAATAACTGCTATTATCTAGAGCAAAGATGAGGTATTTCCAGGAAATCCGCCTAAAATTGATTTCAGCAAATCCATACCAATGATTGATTAAACTGAAAGTGAAACATGTTATACTGATACAGTAAACAATTCTATCACAGGAAAGATCGTTTCTGTCCTGTCATCATTTACTCACCCTCATTCCTCTCATACCAAACCCGTTCCATGACATTTTTATTTTCATGAAAGACCAAAGGAGAACATAAAAAAACAAAACACTGCTTTAAAATATCTACAGGCCATGCAGTTGATTAACTATTTTATATTTCTGATCACAATCAATGTGATTGATAGCAAAAATACAATTAATAAAGAAACAGTTTACCCTGAAATTAATAAACAAACTAACATGTTCTTTAATATTTAAATGTTAATTGTGGTTTGAAATATTTATACCATGTTCACTTTGCTGCACTTGGAGTAATAATGATAATAAATGTTTTGAAGACTATCACTGTCAGAAAATAACAAGGTCTGTTTCCAATAACAGATGTCCATTATTGGTAACAGCAAACCTTAAACACTACTCAAAATCCAGCTGACCATGTCTATGTCTTTCTGTTCTGAGCTTTGGTGTTGAAGTGTTGAGAAAGTGTTGTTGCTCCCTCAGTCTCCAGTCATTCAGTCATTCTGTGATGGCTGGTATTTATCAGTCTGCAAGAAATACACACGGGGAACATGGAAAGATGTATCAAATGTATCAAAACAGGTTGTTATTGATGGAAATTATTTCACAGTACTGCGGAAGTCTTTGATCTCATCTGATCTAGTCAATGTGGCTTTCTGCAGATAGATATTTTAGGTTGTCAATTTAATATTGATTTAGATAATTTCATATATGTATAAAGCAATAATAAAACCACCACTATTGCTAAAACTACTACAACTCCTATGCCTCCTCCTTCCACTACTACTACTATAACAAAAACTACTCCTACTACAACTACTCCTATGCTTCCTCCTCCTACTACTACTACAAAAACTACCACTATCCCTACAACTACTAGTACGCCGCCTCCTCCTATTACTACAAAAAGTACTGCTCCTACTAGTACTCCTATGCCTCCTCCTCCTATAACTACTACTGCTGCTCCTAATACTACAACTACTACTACTCTTACTCTTACTACTCCTAGTACAACTAGTACTAATGCTATTCATACAACAACAACAGCTGCTACTACTACTACAACTACTACTCCTACTACTACTAAGACTACTACTAATAATAATAGGTAAAACATTGCTAATCATGCCTCCCAAACCTATACAAAATGTAAATTCCATACAAAGACTTTATAGTTAATTGTATTTTTGTGGACTCCAATCCTTGACTGCAACAGCATGCAATCAGCAAATTGACTTTTAAAGCCTTTTTTGTTTGCATTTGGTTTTATGCAACAATATATGTTTTGAAGGACCTTATTTAGATGATTATGCATGTATGTCATTAATGCAATACATGATGCTCATTTCAACTAATTTTATAAAAAAGTAAAAGTTAAGGGCTTTTTTTTCTTCCCACGATTGCTGTAGAAGTTAGATAATGCATGTGTCTGATAATGACATTATAATAAAATAACCCCCGATCACTGTCCTTTGTGTGGTTGATGAAAATGGCCTTTTTTAGCTTGATCATTACATTTCTGTTGCATGTCAATTTACATTCAGAGCAGGGAAATTCCCAACTAGTACGCATGAAGCACCTGTGCATTTGTACGTGAGTGGAAACCCTTATGTATATATTTGCTGAGGAAGTGTGCATGTGTATCACAAACAATTTTATGGATTGTCAAACAGCAAATTAGCAGGCGTGCATATTAGCATGTAGTATAAGGCAAAGTTTAACAAAAAATCATATCAGCAGAAAACTATACTGCATCTAAATTTAGAGGCACTGTTAATTTCCTGTTTTGCTTGAACAGCAGGGCAGAAGCCTGTCAGCACATCCTCACTTCTCAGTGATCTGATGGTGGTCATATTCAGGGGTACAGCAGTGAAATGCTTGTAATGTGCTGTACCAACAAACAATTATTTCTGTAGTACACAGTATGATTACTGTAAAAAAGTCAACCCACTTTTTCACTAGCTGAACTAAACATGAGGTCGTATGACTACTATAATGCAATAATATTTAATAATATTTCTATACACATTGCAGTGTTACATTGTTTTATGCTAGTCAGTGTGCATTTAGCAGTGTACTTGTGTCCCAGGCCGGCTCGAGTGAGTGAAGTGATGTGAGGGGTAGGTCAACAGCAGGCTTGAGAAAACACAGGATGTGTAGTGGGATCCATTTTCCGCTTCCTGTCGGACAGTGAGGCTGGATGCAGGACCGGGAAGAGCGGGGGTGTTGCGCTTAGTAGAAACAGTGTCCTTGGTTCCTTGGTTTGGTGGCGGAGGTGGCTCTGTGTGTGTCAGTGTTGATGGAAGAAAGAGAGCCTGTGGGATCCTGTGTGTCAGCAAGAGCTGCAGAGAGAGAGTGAGTGAGCGTTATGGGGCGGAAGTGCATTTCTGGCACTGGGCCATAGAACATTTCCATCATCCGGCTCTTTCTCTATGTACTTTTTCTGTCAAAACTTTTTCTGTTTTCTGTGGAAATAACTCTATACACTGGACATTAAATATTTCAAGGTGTACTTAAAAAATAAATAAAAAAATCTTTACTTTTTTTAAACTGCTACTGTATTCTTACGAACCACGAATATATTTATTAATAATTAAAATGATTTATTTATTTTTTTTTCAATTAAAGTTACAATCTTTTTCTGTTGCATGTGTTTAAAGCAGAAGAGTCATTAATATTCAGATCAGGGAAATTCCCAACTACTACGCCTAAAGCACCTGTGAGTTTGTACACTAGTGGGAATCCTTGTATTTGTTGAGGTTGTATAATGTGCTTGTGTGTCTCGTAAAATTTCATGGATCATCAAACAGAAGACGAGCAGGTGTGTGTGTGCCATTGTTGGAGTTCATGCAGTGTATCTCTAACTGTTTGTGTTGTGTGTGTATGTGTGTGTGTGTGTGTGTGTGTGCGTGTGTGTGTGTGTTTGTTTCCCCCTTAAAGCTTTATCTAAGCAGGAAATAGTGTGTGGGAGTAGCACCTGTCTCAAATAAGCTGCTCACACACACTTATACACACACTTATACAGAAAATGGAACACACACCCGCAGAGACACACTTGGAGCTCAATCTTGGTTTTGATCAGTGTTAACCAAACACAAACTGAAGACTTATTTAACTGTTTTTTTGAATGAGCACTTCATGTTTTTTTGTTTGATATTTCTCTTTTATTTAAATTAACAGTAAAATTATAATTTTTTTTACGGTAAATGAGAAAAAAAATTACAATTGCATTAATAGAACAGTTTTGAAAGGATAATAATAAAACCAAATAAGAAAAAACAGATGTTCATAAGCATTTACTATTTAATCTAATATTTTAGTTACTGTATACTGTTTCAAACAAATGTTTTTTTTAAGAATTTAACTGTCATTGTAGATGTATTATATACTATAATGTAAAAAATATATACAGTGAGGTCAATTCAAGAGTTCTCGCTTCCTCATAATCAAGAAGGATAAAGTTTAGCATATGTGGCGTACTGTCCGGGGGGCGAGCCGGGAGGACGGCGG
>JAUMHQ010000022.1:636876-647155 GCA_032361165.1 Enteromius paludinosus | reverse complement strand
TTTTTATATGACGCCTCCTCTCCCGGAGCCTCATGGGATAGGAAAGTGTTCATGGTGTGCCTACTATAGAATTCGGCTGGAAGCAGTAGATCATCCGGGTATTTCTCGCCTACTGAATTTTGTATACTATGAATTCGGACTACTCGCCTCGCATACTGTTTTTCACATACTATATAGTAGGGAAGTAAGCGATTTCGGACACAGACATAGAGTTCATGAAAGCTGTAGTGCCAATAACAGTCTTTGGTTGGCAGCTCCAGCTGGGCGTGACACACGGTCCTCTTGCTCATGTGATGTTGGTTAAATTTTTTTTCAGTATATAAAATGTCCTAATACGTTTTTAAAAAGAGATACTTTACCCAGCTCTACAGGAATCAGTTGAGATTTAAATTTTTATAATACAACCACATACAGTATGATGATAGAGAGCCCAAAGTTGCAAAAAGTTTAACTTTTTTGGTAATCTGTTTCACTTGTATGTGCGTCGAAATACAATCTGCGTCAAAGTACGTCTTCTGTTTAATCTTCAACTTCTTAGATTCTGCCTTAGGAGTATAGTGAGGCGGAGCATTGTGGATCTGAGCTTTTACGCTTTTAAAATCGGCATACATTTTGAACTGCGAGGTCATAATATTGATGTTACTCATCTCCCCTGAACAAATGTGTTTTAAATTTAGTTACATTTTCTTTGTAAATGCCATTTCCATTTCCCCTGCTTATTTAATAATAATAAAAAAAACAATCTGTAGAATGTTCCTAATTTTCCTTTACAATCCACACAAATGCCATATATTAGTAATTCCAGTCTTGTTTATCCATGTCTCTCTCTTTCTTTCTCTTGGCTCATGTCTCCTTGCTCATCCCTCTCTCCTCTTATCTGTTTTCTTTTCTTCCCCGTTTTCCTTTCACCCCCACCTTTTCCCTCAATCTCTCTCCCTCTCTCATTCATTCTCTTGCGCCTCTCGCTGTCCCTCTGTGGCTCACCGTGTCGTGTCCCTAATTTATTTATAATTAGTGCTCTTTGTCAGAATGCAGGGAGAATGTTAAAGTACAAGATGCTCTGGTCTGGGTACAAATGGGCCAGTGTCTTCCTCCCTCTCTCTCTCTGTATCTGTCCACATCTTTGTTCTTCTTAAAACTCTTTATTCATTAGCCGTAAGGAGAAGATCAGGGACTCATTCAAACAATAAATCTAAAGACTCGCTTAAGTATACATTGTTCGTAAGTAATATAACTGTAGGTTCATGTTAACTTCTGTAAAAATGCGCAGATTTGCTCATCTTTTAGATCAGAATTAATGGAGACTTGAGCTGCAAAGCCTCCAAAAAAATTTTAACAGTGGTTCATGCGCTATATTGCAAGTCTTTGAATGTCATACAATTAGTTTTGTGTGAGACAATAATAATAATAATAATAATAATAATATTAATAAAAGAAATAAAAACCCTATTCATTTTAGCTGCATGTCTAATAAACCTAATGTGATGCTAATATATCGATCATACATAAACAAAACAATAATGGCATTTATCTAATTTTATGAAACAGAATGTGCTTTTTAGTGTGTGACAACCAGGTTTATAGATTTTCTATCTTTGCTTGTCCCATCATCCCATAGCTCTCTATATTAAAACCATATTCAAAAGCATTATGTGGTTTCTTAGAAATCTGAAAAAATGTGTTTAAAAACTGATTAAAATAAAAAGTAAATATGCAAAAGCTAAATGACAAACTATAGCCATGATTCTTTCTTTTCTTGAGTCCGTGAAAGTGAGAAATATATCAGAACAATTCATGAATGATTCATTTATACTGATTCAGAACTTAATCAGCCTATATTTACTGAACATATTTAACTCAAAAGAACGATATGATGCTATTTTCATGTAGTTTAATGAATGTTTGAAAGAAAACTATGACAGGTGTCAGGATTTGCACCGAATACAGTGACTAACATTTCACTTCAAGACACACATTAAACACTTTTTTATGCCACTTTATGGTGTATTTGAGTCTTTTTGTGTGAAAGGTTCAGTCATCGTTCTTTGTAATGGCCTAAAAACACGTCAGGTTCATTATTTAAGTAATGCTAAGTGATAAATACATTCATGTTAATAATTGCATGTGTCCATGTTTCTATAGGGTAGAGATGAAGATCTACTGTGGAGGACATTTTTCAGGGAACATGTTGGGATGACCATGACTTGCTGGTCTAGCTGACCTCATGTTGCCATGTTTTTGTCCTTGGACAGAGAGATCACCCACGTACCGAGTCTCTCCCCTCTTTCTGTGATCTTTCCATTTCCACCTGTGTGCTATGTTCCCTGTCTATCCATCTCTTCCTCTAGCTCTTCTCCTCAATCTCCTCATCCCTCTCTCCCTCTCTCCGCTGCCCAAGGCAATGCCGTCCTGCAGGCTTTGATCATAGGGCCAGGGAGGAAATGGGAAGTGGGTCAGAAAGTTGTGCTGGAGACTGCAGGGAAACAAGGCTGGAATATCGAGTAGGTGCAGGGAGAGAGAGAGAGCGCTAGGAAGAGAGAGATAGAGACCGGAGAAGGGAGAGGGTGGAGGATGACGGGAGACGTAGAGGACTCCGATTCTGGCAGAGCAGATAAAAAGAAAACAAGAATTTGATCAACAGGAGAGGCCAGTCGAAGCAGAGTCAGGAAAGGTGATGTCGACTTTAAAGTCCACATGAAATCCAAACGGACCATGTTTACTTATTCATACTCATTCCAGGTTTTATTGTCCATTATTCATCAGGTCATATATTTAAATCATCAACTACATGCATACATAAATTGTTCATGTGGACTTTTAACAATCTGTGGCCAAAACTTCAACACAAATAATGCACTCAGCTCCATTCAGCTCCACTCCGATCCAACTGACAGGGGGCGGGAATACAAAAATGCCTAAGTTGTATCCTCAAAAGTAGACCTCACGTTGTCAAAAGCCTGCCGGATGTGCCTTTTTGGAGTGGAACATTTGCTAGCAAATAAATCTGGATACAGGAAAGTGAGTAAACATTCATAATTTACATATATAACACTCAGAAATAAAGCTACAAAAGCTGTCACTGGGGCGGTACCTTTTCGAAAGGTACATGTTTGTACCTAAAGTGTCCATTTTGGTACCGTAAATGTACATATTAGTTCTTAAAGTGTACATATTTGAACCTAATAGGTACAAAAGTGTACCTTTTCAAAGGTTCTGCACCAGTGACAGCTATTGTACCTTTATTTCTTAGAGTGTACTGACATTGTAACAATACTATTACTAATAATAATTTGTACCAAAAATGGAAAGGCATACAGAAGGTTTGTCATTTCAGTGAACCTTGAACATTTCCAACCTGTCTCATCTATTATGTAGTATTTTTGGAAAAGAAAAATGTTGAAAACAATGGCAAAATGGTTTGAATAAAATGACCAACTGTGAAAAAATTATAATGAAGAGCAGATGAGGGGAGAAAAACAAAATTGTATTTAATAAAAATCAACCCCTGGGACCCAAAGTTGTGGAAAAAAGTAATAACTTGCTCCGTCTCTTGAATAGATCCCATCAAGCCCTTTCACAAAAGGTCTGTTTACACCTGGTCACTGAATGTTTTCTCTGGGATCGAACCCATGATGGCATGATCACATGATTACATATCATCCCATAATGCAATACCAACTGAGCTACACAAAACCCAAAATATGACGCAAATAAAAGAGTGCAAAACATTATTATGAAAATGTTCTGTTGCTGATGGAGATGCAATTGTACGTTCTGATGGGTCGTATTTCAGGGATTTGGACAAACGAACTACACAAGCGTATACGTGTTTAAAAAACACAAATTAAAATATTTCTGATTAAATCTGAGAACTTTCTGGCCCTCCACAGACAGCAACAGAGCTACCATGTATAACCAAGAAAGACAATAAGAAAACTGTTAAAATATTCCATCTGACATCTTGTCCAGACCCCTCCAAGCCTTTGAATTTCTGATAACCGTTACACTTTGGAAGACGTGAATAACGTGCATCTATTCGTAATAAAAATAACATCCATGTATTCGTAATAAAACAGCCCTCACAGGCTCTGAGGGGGTGAATAAATCCATGCGTTGTATGATAAATATCCATATTTCAAACTTAATAAATGTTGAAACGGATAAGAAATAAAATACATAACATACAAGGACAAAGTCAAGAATTAAAAGTGACAGAATACAAATGCAAACTGAGGATGCCATCCAGGATGCCATCTGAGGATGCGATCCATCCATTATGTCATCCAGCGGGACTGCTCTCGGTTTCCACAGACAGCAGACGTGAGAGAAAAGGGCTTATTTAGTTTGAAATATGGATATATATCATACAAAAATGCATGGATTTGCTACATGAGGACTTTATTCACCCCCCTGGAGCCGTGTGAGGGACGTTTTATTACGAATACTCATGTCATTTCACGTCTTCGAAGTGTAACAGCTATCAACCATTTAAAACCCATTCAAAGGCTTGGAGGGGTCTGGACAATTTTTATTATAACTCGTTTTGACCTGGAAATACTGCACCTTTTTTAAAAGTAGAGAGGAATGCACACACACATGTGTTTGGTATGCTTGTGAGCGCACAGCGAAGACTGATCTGAATAAAGTCTGTTGCATTTCAAAAAAGCTGTTTAGGTGTTTTCTGTTAAAGAAAATATCTACTTATGAAGATCTTTTTTGTGCTCAAACAGCAACCTCACTCACTAACTAAAGCTAAAAAAGTGAAAAAGCATAATAGGATAAATAATTAAATAATTATTTTTTGACAGAGTTAACACATTGGATTTTTCCAATGTTATTGCTAATCATGGAAACATTCTGTTTCTGTTACACAAGTAAAATGTTTTGTGTTGATTGCGTTGAATGGTCCAAAACACAGTTGCTCCATCAGGTCTACAACACTGAAGCTGTCAACATTTTAGATGGGATCAGACATCCATATATTTTCCATCTCATTGAATTGCTCATATTATTAGTATTCTAAACAGCTAATTAATATTCCAGTATCATTAAGCCCTCCTGATGTCGTCAGCTCACCTGGGACGGGGATTGGGAGGAGGGAAGGGTAGAGGAGGTCTGGCTGGTCAGGGAGAGGTACGGCAGGGCGTCCCACATGGGAGAGAGGGATTTGGGGATGAGTGAAAGCTGAAGAGAGTTAGAGGATGAGGAGGGGGAGGGGGTGGAAGGGTGTCGAGTGAGTAATTGGACCGAGGGGAGCCTACATACAGACAAACACATTGCAGTCCACACGAACACATATTTAAATGCAGATACAAACACACACACTAATACATTCCCATAATCCACCCACAAAGAGTGTTTTCACACACACATTTACACAGTGACATTTTTGCTGACACGGTTACTAACACACACACATAAACAGACAGAGACATGTTCTATAAGTGGACAAGGTAAATTAGAGAGGTAATTACTTTTTGTGCTGTCAGAGCTGCTAAAGGTTGAGAGATGCTGTATAAGACAGCTGTGGCTCACTGCTGAATAGAGAATGAGAGACAGACAGACAGTCAAGCAGATGGGCAGGTATAGTCGAAAAGAATATAATAGTATCCAAATGACTTGGAAAGTTCAGAGACACACTGGTAAAAATGTTGTGGACTCTTTTCTAAAATTGTGACAGATTTCATCAGCAATTAACATCTTAAATGTTAAAAAAAGCTTTTTATTTTTACTGTTAAAAAAACTGCTAAAGTATATACATTTATTCATAGCTTAATGTAACATTTAATTTATTACGTTAAATACAGCTGGCTGAGGGAGGGATTGTGAATTTGATATATTTTTTCTGTACTTTAGCCAAAGGTCACTTTAACTGAAAATTAAGTGATGAAAAAAAAAAATCTGAAAGTCGTCATCATTTAGAATGGCTAATAATTTGTAACTGTAATTCTCACTCCTGTCCAGTGGGTGGAGAGTGGGCTCCAATGTGGCAGTAGATTATGGGATCATTAATAGGGCTGGGCAAAAAAAAATCTATTTTTCGATATATACCTTTTTTTAAATGGGGTCGATTCAAAATCGATTCTCAAAGGCCATAAATAATTTTTGTCCTATTTTTATTTCCACAAACATTAAACATAAGATGTACATTAATCTTATTATTACTACTTTGCCTTGTAACAACGGTGAGTCCGTTATTCATTCAGTGCTTAAAATGGTGAATTTAGGTGTGTTCCCAATGTCAACACCACCTTCACATAAAAAGTCAGAGGTATGGAAGCATTTTAGATTTCGCAAGCACGATGACAAAGATACTGTAGACAAGAACCAATTTAGCCCCTTTTCCACTATCGGGTCGAACGGATCTAAGAACTGTCAGGTGCAGTACCAGTTGTGTTTCCATGTGAGCCTGGTACAGCACGGCACAATTACAAACCCTTTTTGGCATGGTTCCATGCTGGTAGAGTGCGTTTGCGTGACGCCGCCAATCAGGATTTTACAGGTTCTCCGTAGCTAGCGCTATTTTGAGGAATAAACACTCATTAGTAATCAAATCTGTGCCATTCTGTGCGAATGTTGGCACAGAATGGAAGGGTTCTGCAAAGAGAACCTATCGGTCCTCCAATTTTCCATTTGTGGAAAAGCGGACAAAGCTATACTGTATGCTTATCACCCAAAAGTTAGTATTAGTTTTCCTTCAACATTCATTGGCTTGCAACCTACAGGTTACAGCTAATTCTGTGATATTTTATCTTAAACATAAAATAACCTGATCCTGTATAAGGCATGCGTTCTGACAATTTTCAGCATCAGTTTTTCATCTTGTATCAAAATTCTGTCTACTCATTGTATGCATTTGAAATATAGAGTTGGGTTTTTTTTTTATTGTATCCAAGTGTACTTAAAATTTAGTGTACTTAAAAGGTTATGGCTCTTAATTGCCTTTTATTAATTAGCCATTTGTAATCTTTTATTTACTGTCTTTTATTTGTATTAAATCTATATTCATTCATATAATCAAATCGAGAATTGAAATCGAATAAAGTGCTTGAAAATTGAAATTGAATGAAACTGGAACATTTGAATCGATACCCAGCCCTAATCATTAACCTCAAAAGAGCAAAAAGTCTCTGGGTTATGTATGTAACCCTAGTTCCTTGCTGTGCAATCCATCCAATGGAAGGGCAAGACGTCATAGGCGGGTGACATCAGAGACCAGGAAGCTTAAGAGTACGTGTGAAGAATCCAACGTCAGCCCTCAGGCATGAAGCGAGTGCCGGCCAGGGACGCCGTGTGTGTGGCAAGTGACGCAGTGTCTCGTTCCTTCAAGGAACTAGGCTTACATACGTAACCCGAGACGTTCCTTTTCAGGAACTCAAACTGCGTCGAAACGCTATGGGAACAAGATACCCACGCCCCCAGACCCACAGGTCCCTGCCTAGTGTGGAAGCAGCCCAACTAAGGCATAAGGACAACTGAGACTGGGGTAGCCGGGAGGTCTAGACCATAAAATCTGACAAACGTCAGAGGGGAAGACCATCCCGCTGCTTTGCAGATGTCCAGAACCGAGACACCTGCCAAGAAGGCCTTTGAGGCCACCACACCTCTAGTCGAATGAGCTCTGACTCCCATTGGCGAGGGGAAATCAGAGGACTCATACGACATGGAGATAGCATCCACAATCCACCTGCTTAGGGTCTGCCTGGACGCAGGAAGTCCCCTACGAGGAGGGCCGAAGCAGACCAGCATCTGGTCCAACCTCCTCCATCGAGCAGACCTGCAAATGTAAGTGTCCAGTGCTCGTCTTTCCTGGTCTGTCTCCAGAAAGGGAGGAGGGCAGAAAGCCTGAATTACAACCGGCTGTGGCGTTACTGTGGGGACTTTAGGAATATAACCTGCTTGCGGGAAAAGAAAGACTTTAGCCAGACCGGGCTCAAAGTCAAAACAAGAAGGGGCCACTGACAAGGCCTGCAAATCTTACTCTCTTGAGCGAAGCCAGTGCCAACAAGACCGCAGTCTTGATGGTGAGGAGACGGTCAGGAACCTTCCTTTGTGGCTCAAACGGGGCTCGACAGAGGGAATCAAGTACCACTGCCAAGTCCCATGTGGGGACTCGGGACCGCACCAGAGGCCTCAGCCTCAGTGCACCACTGAGGAAACGTACCATTAGTGGATCTCTACCCACTGAGGGCCCACCAATAAGGGAGTGGAAGGCCTAAATCGCCGCCACATACACCTGAGTGAGTCAACCCTGTCCCTGTGGACAACCTGGTCTGCAGGAACTCCAGAACTGTACCAACCGGGCAGTTAACATTGCACATTCTCCTGAATCGCAGACAAATCCACCTCCGCCTGTCCAGATTCACTGCATGACCTCTGGGTGAAGTCTCCATTCCCTGGGCCTCAGCCCCTGTCTCAACAGAAAGTCTGCCCCTGTGTTTAAGTGTCCCAGAACATAGACCACTCTCAGCGATAGGAGTCTGCTCTGGGACCAAACCAGGATTTGATGCGCCAGCTTGTACAAAGGGCGCGAATGCAGACCTCCCTGGTGATTGATATAAGAGACCGTCGCCATGCTGTCGATGCGAACTAACACGTGCCAATCTCTTAGGTCTGAGAGAAAGTGCTTCAGCGCCTGAAACACAAGTGTACCTAAAATAAAGTGTTTAATATACAGGGTTATGGCTCTTAATTGCCTTTTATTAATTAACCATTTGTAATCTTTTATGTACTGTCTTTTATTTGTATTAAATCTATATTCATTCATATAATCAAATCAAATCGAGAATTGAAATCGAAAATCAAATCGACAATCAAAATCGAATAAAGAGCTTGAAAACTGAAATTGAATCAAATTGGAACATTTCAATCAATACCCAGCCCTAATCATTTACCTCTAGAGCAAAAAGTCTCTGGGTTACGTATGTAACCCTAGTTCCTTGCTTTGCAATCCATCCAACACATGCCAATCTCGTGCCGTTCTCTTAGGTCGGAGAGAAAGTGCTTCAGCGCCTGAAACACGGCCAGGCAGTTTATGTGCCAAGAGAGATGGTGCCCACTCCACAGACTGTTCGTGACCGCCCCCCAACCGTTAAGGGATGCGTCGATCATCAGTGTGACGCAGCAGCACAGCGTCCCCAACACCAGGCCCGACTTCAGGAACTCTGGGCTCCTCAATATAACCAAGGCTCGCACACATCATCGGGAGACCTTGATCATATGAAGTCCTAGGGAGGGCTGAGGAGAGCCCCCTCTTCTCGGGGGCTTGCTCTCAAAAGTCCTCGTCCAACTTCTTTGTGCTCTGGGATTTCTTAGCCATAAGCGCATCCCTCAGGTCTTGCTTAGGCTTCGAAACCACAAAGGCTCTTCGCCCTCGCACCCCGGTCAGGCTCTCTTTCTGGCTACTCCAGTATAAAGCGGTACTTTTAGGGGGCTGCCCCCTTTGCCCAGCAGCCCCCTGAGCACAGCAAGCGACAAAGGAGGATGCTCTGCAATGTCACTGCTTGCTACGAAATCGGCAAAGCAAATTTTCAAATAGGCACTATTTTTATTAATAAACCACAGATTTCAGTTTTAAACAACTACATTCTCACCTTAAATACCCTTAGAACTGCATTTCATGGCACAATAACAGTAGTATTTTGAAAATGTTGCGGTTTTCTCCTCCGCCAATGCACAAGACTGAAGCTGCCTGGCAGAAGCCCCTCTCATGATGCGAATTTGTGTCTTTTGTGAAGTGAATTTGATGCGTGAATGAACCGAGTATACTCAAAATGTTCAAGCATCCAATTACACGTGAATAGCGCTTGTTGTGTCTGGTGTGAGCACACTATTATTGCGTGTCGTGATCCTTTACATGACATGGATTTTGGTAAGTTGTACTGTATCTTTCAGCATACCTTCTGATGTACAGTACAGGCCAAAGTGGTTAATTAGTGGAATTTCTTGCTTTATCAATGGGGTTGGAACCATCAGTTGTGCTGTGCAGAAATCAGGTTACTACACAGCCAACAGCCCTATTGGACAACTGTTAAAATTCATATTACAGTATGGCAAGAACCAATCAGCTAACTAAAGAAAAACGAGTGGCCATCATTACTTTAAGAAATGAAGGTCAGTCAGTCCGGAAAATGGCAAAAACCATAATTGTGTCCCCAAGTGGAGTCGCAAAAACATCAAGCGCTACAACGACCCAGGAAAATAAGACCAAGAGTAACCTCTGCTTCTGAAGACAAGTTCATCCGAGTCACCAGCCTCAGAAATCGCAAGTTAACAGCAG
>JAUMHQ010000022.1:626348-636776 GCA_032361165.1 Enteromius paludinosus | reverse complement strand
ATCCGCGCTAAAGGTGAAAGTCACCGTATAGACTCCAACCCAACTTTGTCAATAGATTAACAGCGATATTTTTTTTTATCGCGCGATAAGAGTCTCGTTAACGCCGATAACGGCCCACCACTAGTTTATTTGTAGCGTTATTTGTTATCCAAGGCAACAATTTTAATTTTCTACGGTTTTTTTATTTCATATTTTGCTTTATTTTAATTAACAAAGTTTTAATCACAGAAATGATTGTAATAATACAATCAGCAACTAGATTTTCATTAAAATTGCTAATAATGACCCAAATATATTCATATCACAGCTGAAAAGGAAAACACCACAGTGCTCAGCAGCTGTACAAAATCTGACACAGTTTAATTAAATACTGCAAAACTCAGAAAGGTTAAGCAAACATGTTTTTGTTCTCAGTTGATTTAAGTTTCATACTGTTAAACGGCACAAAGCATTTCTTTCGGTAGCTTCTCATTCAGACATCACACATTCTATGATAAAGTGCTTCACTGTTTAAATTTTCTGGCCGTCTATGGCACTCTGCACAGAACTGCTCAATACCACACTCCCTCAGTCAAAGTTTGCTGGGATTTCTCTTGTTCTGTGCCGTATTGTGTGTTTGCATGAAATCTCATGTTCTCAGATCGTGACTATGTTCAGAATAGCACACTTCTCTCCGACTGTTTTCTGCAATACGTCTGTGCAAATGCTTGCTTGGAATACCTGGATGACCTACATTTGCCAAAATTTGCAGTATACGTTCACTGCATAGACCCACAATGCATTGTGCTTGAGAGATTCCAGAGAGATTAAGTAATACTATTTTACAAATGTTAGAACATCATTTTATTCATATTTCATATACATTTAACCTAAGACATTTCCCTCGGTTTCAGAGACGAGGCTTAAGCCTAGACTAAATGTAAATCTGAGCTGTTTCAACTGAAAGAAACTTGCACTGACTGATCTTAAAAAACGCAAGTTGCCTTTGTTTTGTCTTAAGATGTACACCAGAAATGCTTTCACAAAATGTAACTATGGCCCAATCCTGGCTTAGGCTGAGCCCTGTCTATGAAACCGGTTCTTTTACACTAACCTGCATTTTAAAAAAAATCAAATTTTTTCGTTGTTGTTGGGATGTTAATGAGTTAATTTGCGATCTGGTTTTAAATAAGCAGTGCAGAGTGTATACTGTGCAGTATGCTATAATGCTGCATTCCTGTACTATCAGAATTATCGTAAATATGAGTTTCCTAGTCAGAAATGTGCCATATAAGGCCTCTCAAAGGTCGTTCATGTCCAATTTCTGACTAGGAAAATTATATTTATGATAACCTGATGAAATTGCAATGCCCTCTGGGAGATGTAGGCACTAGGGTAGTGCATGTGTGGACACCTAATAGAATGAAGCTGTAGTGTGTTTTCCAGGTCACCTGTACTTTGACAGAATTTGAGGAGAGCCCCATACTGATCTCTTTTGCTGTACAGCGCCTCTCTGAGGAAGGAGATTGTCAGCTCTCAGGTAAGTGCACCTCTTTAGAAAGGCCCTTTAAAGGCAAGATAGCATGCAGCAGTATTTTAAAAAGTCACAAACACCCTGTTTTGACATTTTGTTGCAGAACATACATTCTGCAGATTGCAAATGCTGAAGTAGTATCTGAAAACCGAAGTTTAGAACACAACTAGTGTTTTTCTAATGTATTCAGGTTCTACATGAGCCGCTTGGACATTGTGCAATACACATTTAAAGTACAGTAAGTCCTTGTTATTATTTTCTGGGCCTCTTTCTATGCAAATGAGGCCGCAGAATGTTCCAGACTGACTGTAGCATGTGGTCGGTGCACTTAACGTAGCCATCTATTGTTATCTATGCAGGTAAAGAGGGATTTGAAAGGCTGTATTTCATAAAATGACAAACAAGATCATTAAAATCAGGTTGAGATGAAGCATTTTCTCCAGATTCAGATCAATGGATTGCCTGCGAAATATTTTTATGCTTAAATGTAAGATTTATGTATTTTAAGTGCATTCAAATTCCAATTTATTTAGTTTAGCATTTTAACAAACTTCTAAATGTAATGTGATACATATTTGTCAGTCATGCATAAAGAAAGGAAACAAAAAATCATTGCATGGTTTCTTATTAACTATTTGCGTCTATTTAAGTAAGTATATTATTAAAATGCATTTACTGTATTTAAATTGCTTAGATAATTGCTTGCATTAACCTGTTTATTGCAAAACCTATTACATTCGTTCAGTTAAAATGTATGGTTAATAAGGTTAAAATACAGCTCGTTTTGGAAGCAATAATTCAGTTATTTCAAGTGTATAGACTAAAAGAAATGTGATTTATTGATGATAAATATATAACCCTGATTATTATGTATTTAAAACAGTCAGTTTATTAGTGCTATTACATAAAACATATTATTCTTTTATGCATGACTGGCAAATATATACCCCTTAAGGGACATGGTGGAGGAAAAAAATATTTTTTTACATATTTTGTGTTCTCTCGCAAAACTTTTGAATTTCCCTAAAAAACGTTGCATTCTCTCTCTTTTTGCGTTGTCTTGCAAAGTTTTGTGTTCTCTCACAAAGATATTTGCGTTCTCTTGCAAAAACTTGTTGTGTTCTCTCGCAACACGACTGTTCTTGATGAATGAGACTGTAAAGGTTTTGCAAGAGAACGCAAATATCTGTGCTAGGGAACGCAAAAGATTTTAAAAAATCCTCCTCCCCCGGATTTTTTCCACTCACCTAGAATTTTCCCTCCACAATGTCACTTAAGGGGCTCCGTAAATATACACCCCAAATTAAGTAAAAAAAATTGTAATCCAAATAAATGGAAATTTTCATGTACAATTCAAATACGTAAATCTAGGGATGTCCAATATCGTTTTTTTGTTGTTGTTATTAATCAATACTGGATATTTATTTGTGAAGGTCATTTTTTTTTCTAAATACTTAAACTTTGTAAAAAATACTAACAATTTGATATCACTGTTAAATGTAATAATTTTCATACTGTACATTATGAATGTCGTTCCACCTAAAATTCACTCGTAGCATTTAAAGTAAGTTTTTAGCACTTTATTTTTAATGTACTATTACAAAATAGTACAGAATTGTAATATTTATATCCATTTATCGGTAAACGGTTAAAACATACGATTATACTAATAATTATCACTTTTTATTATCGGCCAGAATTGTATTTTTGTTGCATCCCAGTGTACAGAAAAGAGGTCGCGCCATTCAAACGGGACACAGTCTGGATGCGTCTTAAAAACGCAGCTCTCGTGGAGCGAATCTCTGTAAATATACCGATATATAAAGCAATGGCGAGGACAACGCTTAAACAAAATAGCAAAGATGTACCGTAAAAAAAACATCCTAAATGAATGACCCTAAAGTCTGCTGCAAACTAGGAAACCCTTGCAAGCAAAAATGCTTATTGCAAAAATGTTTGTGGTGCAACTGGATTTGCGCAAACAAAGCATTGCGTGAAAACTGACGCCAGCAGAGGGCGCTGTTCATTCTGAATGAATTCACCCTGAACGTTTCCTAGGGCTCAGGCTCAGTCGTAAGGGATTGTGCCCACTGGGGCATTCATGTATAATGTGATTGTTGGTTATTTTATATCAGTTTTCATGATTTAGTAGAGCGTTGGCATGAGTTCGATTTCAGTGTTAATTCGTGGGGCTAAACAGGATTTGATAAAGGCCACTGGAAAAACTCATCTACCCACTTTATCCACACAGAGGTGTAGTGAAAAGCGAGGGTTGAGTTTAGAGATTTTAATTGTTATTAAATACAGTAATTACTCAAAATTCTAAAGTAACTCAAGTCTTGTTTTTGCGATGTTTCCGCTGTTGACTTTCCACGGGTTGAGGAAAATCGGCCAATCCTGCCAGCCTTTCAGAGCCGTGACCATCAAGTTTGTTTGTGGTGTTCATTTAGAAACAGTCCTGCGTCCACCCAATCAAATCAACTTCTTGTTGGATTTTTGAGGCCACAGATTGTTGGGTTTCTTGTATCTCCTCTTGAAAACAGCCAATCACGTGGCGACAGGGGCTGCCACACTCATAAACAGGACACACTTGAGTGTTCACTCGAATGACTGAGATTCAGGTCCTGCTGCTTTGTGTGACGGGCACTTTAACTCCTTTCTGTCCTGTAGCTGTTAAAAACCAGAGAAAGAGAAAATATTTAACAGCAGGTCAATTTTAGTCGTAGAACCAGCTTTTCAAAATGTACTCAATATAAAGGAAGATTAAATATAAACTAGGCAGAAGCAGAAATGGTTGAATAAATGCATCAAGAAAAGAAGTTTAACGACAGCCAACTTTAAATGTTTATTACAAATTGGCATAACAAATTTGGTTACATTAAAGTTATTACAAAACTCTCTGTTTTCATTTTTTATTTTAAAGTTTACAGCATTAGTTAGGATTTGCAAACTAGCTTGAGTACATAAGTACAACAATATCTACTACGTGTGTTCCCACCAATCAAACACACTGAACTCAAACTGAAGTCAAAACTGAAAACCTGTAGTGAGAAAACAAGTTTCTTTTAAGAGGTACGAAACTCACCCAGTCTGTACTTCTCCTTAGCTTCAGCCCGCTCTTTAGCATCAAAGTACCAAACAGTGATGGCGTAGCTGTTGGAAGAGAAAGATTCCTTCAATCAATCAGACAGTCTGATGACCGTGTATTGATCTGCTTAACACAAGGGAGAGGTTTAGAAACTCAGATATGGAGTTTGGGTCATGTGGATCATTGTTAGGATAAAGCACAGAAAGGGTTAACGCTAGTAAAGCGTCTCGTTTGTTTATTCCTGGCTCCTACCGGCACGAGCGCACAAACTGAAGCGGCGGCCACTTTCAAGCAGGAAGCACGTACTTCCTGTGCCCCACCTCGCCCCCCAGCTGAGATGGGGGCTGATACACCATGACCCTCATCCTAAATTGTAGTCTTTTGTAGCTTCTTTTGATTGTTTTACTAGGAAGGGATGAGCCAAAAATACAGCGTTTAATTTGTTTCATCATACTCATTTCAACACAGAGGCTCTTCCTGAGGAAGAGCAGCTGCAGGTGCGGCGGTTGGAGAGCAGGATCAAATCAAACTGTAGCGTTTGTAGCAGTGTGAGAACAATGACGGTGGAGGAGGTCAGGTGAGTGCACGTGTGTGTGTGTGAGTGTGGATGGATAGATCACAGTCCATGGGATTTGCGAAAACTGTAGGACTGTGGTTTCTACCACATGACATTTTACAGCCTAAAATAACTTTTCCTTTTCAAAAAAAGGTCAAATTATCAGATATTTCAAGAGACTTATTAACTTGGACACACTGTCATGGGTACTCTCTATTATATAATTTTATTTTATTTTTCTGCATTTGGTCACACCACATGACTGTGATCTGACAGAATGCTCAACACAATAATAATAAAGTATTATGCTGAGTTTTATTAATTATCATTTTAATATAGCTTTTCTCCCAGCATGATATATGGATAGTTGTACCACCCTGACATTATTAGTCGATACTCCAAAATAAATAAAATTTTAAATCATAAATTTAAAATATTAGATGAAAAACCTAAAACTTAAACGATTGGCAACTAACTGAAAAACTACTAAAGTACTCGCTAAAACTGAAATAAAAATAAATTAAACTAAATAGAAATAATTAAATATAAATTGATATACATAGATAGGTAGAAAGACAGTTGTACTACCCTGAAATGTTTTACTTAGTCTCCCAAAATATGAATTTTAATTGATAAATAAAAATAAAAATGTGGTATTTACAGTGTGTTCAAGTCATTGTACCAGTGTTGTTATCATTAACTAAACTAACTAACTAACTAACTAACTTTCTTAATTTATTATACTAAAGTACAAAAAAAAAACTGAAATCAAAATAAATTCAACTAAATAGATATATTTAAATGTAGATGGATATAAATAGACAAAAAGTCAGTTGCACCACCCTGACATTTTTACTTAATACCCTAAATATATGAATTTTAATTCATAAATCAAAATTATGATAACCACAGAAGAGGTCTGTTCGAGACATTGTACCAGCATTCTTATTGTTAAATAAAACTAACTAAACTAAAACGTAACCCCACTGTGTAACTGAATAGTGTGTGTCCTCACCGAGTGGCAAAGGCTGGTTTCACCTCATGTGGGTTCCGTCGATCTGACCAGAAAATGAGCATACGGTCAAACAGAGGCTCGATGTTGGCTACGACATTACGACCCTCGGGGAAGATCTGCAACAAACCTCCATTAACCTGGATAAACAGATCAAATCCAAACATCAGAAATCAATAAGAGGAGACTCCCCTCCTGACTAATCAGCTAACAGTAAGCGTAAACGCATACCTTCGCATCCCAGTTCTTGTTCAGATAGTAGATGCAGGTTATGCAGCGTCCGTCGCCGTTAGGATTGTCCACATGACGCACATATCCTGTTCCGTTTCCAGGGTAACACGCTACCATAGCCTGGACGTACAGAAGAAAGGGGTTTAAATAATTAAATAAAGACATTTTGTGACATTGCTAAATGCTACAGGAACACCCACTCATAATTATAAGTAATAACTGGATCAAAAATAGGGTGTAAACTAAGCAAAAAAGGCATAGTAATTTTAAAGGGAAAATTCTGTCATTAATTAACTCAATTAAGCAAGCATACTACGGTGCTCAAGGTCCAGAAACGCAGCAAAGACATCATTACAAACTACAGTGTGTGACATCATTTTGTTTTCTTTGCGCACAAAAAGTATTCTTGAAGCTATGGACAATTACGTTTGAATTGCTGATGTCACATGGATTACATTAATGATGTCTTGACCGTGGAAGTAACCCTGCTGTCTATGAAAGGTCAGAGAGCAAAAATATTTCAATTGCGGTTCAAAGATGAACAAAGGCCTTGTGGGTTTGGAACGACATGGGAATGAGTAATTAATTACAGAATTTGACATGTTTGGGTGAATTAACCTTGTAAGTATTGACCTGGTACCGAAGTCCTGTTTGACAACACTAGATGCTTCATTATTTTAGTCTTCAGGGGCCGGTTGCACCAGCTGGACATACACCCAATTAATTGAATAATTTGCTTGGACATTATTAGTTTTTAGGATTGGTGTCTGTTGGAATCATGGAAATCCAGTCATAAATCTGAATTTTCTGTTTAATGTGGAATATCACGGAATTTGACAAACTTTGGATGAATTAATCAAAAGTAGGTCATTACACTTAAATTACATCGTGATATTGAATAGTACCAGATTATATTAGCTGCAAAATGACCTGCATCTCCTGGATATCTCTGTGTAAATGAATGGTGCTAACTGTGCTAAAAGTCACTTCATGGGCATTTTTCTATTTAATTGCAATAAAATCACATCACATCACATCTATCTTCCAACAGGTGGAAATTATAGGCAATAGCAAGACACCCCCAGCAGCAGGACACGGAGGACCACTGCCAGAGCCCTGCAAAATGACCTCCAGCAGGCCACAAATGTGCATGTGTCTGCTCAAACGGTCAGAAAAAAACTCCATGAGGGTGGTATGAGGGCCCAACGTCCACACATGGGGGTTGTGCTTAAAGCCCAACACCATGCAGAACGTTTGGCATTTGTCAGAGAACACCAAGATTGGCAAATTCGCCACTGGCGCCCTCTGCTCTCTACAGATGAAAGCAGCTTCACGCTGAGCACATGTGACAGACGTGACAGAGTCTGGAGACGCTGTGGAGAACGTTCTGCTGCATGCAACATCCTCCAGCATGACCGGTTTGGCAGTGGGTCAGTAATGGTGAGGGGTGGCATTTCTTTGGAGGGCTGCACAGGTATTAGGTATTTTGAAAAAAAAATTATAAAATGGAACTGTGGGAAAAATAAAAGTGATTTCATAATGAAGCTTTTCTGTGACACCTGTCAAAGGTCACGGTCGCCGTGATTTTGGCAACTAAGACATGATCCTGGATCAACATCTTTTGTTAATCCTGGATCAACATTACTGTCTAAAAATATAAACTTTTCCCAATCCTTACCCCTAAACCTACCCCTACCCAAAATATATGCCTAAAATTAGTGGGAAATTATAACAAGGGTGTAGAAGCACCTAACCCTGATCATAAGCCTAAAGCAAATATTTCCAGAAAAATGATCCCTCAATTCTGATTGCTTGATTGGAATGTTGTATGTTGATCCAGGAACATCTTGTACTTGGTGAAATCACGCTCACCCCCAAAGGCTCACACATGCTCATGCTTCAGAATAACAGGTTCTGTATGTACAGTATGTCTGCCACACATCATCATACAGTGTTGTTTATGAGGGTTTATGACCACAGGTCTGTGTTTGGAGCCGCTTCGGATGTTATCACCCGATTGAATGGGCGTTATCAGTGGTTATCAGCCCATAACAGACACTTGACACAACTTAAAATAAACATTTCTGTCAGGGTCAGTGATTAATACTGCTGTTTTTATGTCGAGAGCTATTCATTTGTACCTTTTTATTGAATGTAGGAGCATAAACAAAACAAAACAAAAATGTTTTAAAACCTTGAGTAATATTTTTATTATAACATCTAAATAAAAAAAAAAATTAATATAATACTTATTTTACATTATATTTTATTTATTACACTCAACATGTTGTCCTTTGTTTTTAAATGTTGTTGAAAAATTTCCATACATTCTATTTTTACTTACACTTTTGTTCTGGAGTATTATTTTTTTTGAATAATAAAGAGGAAATGTTATTGAGTAGCAAATCAGCATATTAGAATGATTTCTAATGGATCGAGTGATTTTAGAGTTTAGATGTGTTTAGTTGCAATTTTGGTCATACATTTTGGAAGGCATCATGGTGCAGTAGTTATTTTACATGCTCTGACGTGTTAAGCTGTGGCGTATCAGTTCAAATTTGGCTCATACCATTTCAGATCCCCACCCCCCAATCACTTCCTATCTTCATTTGACTGTTCAGAAAAAGGGCCAGCAAAGCACCAACAGCATATGGCTTGGTTTCTGCAGAGCTGAGTTTTGGCGCAAATTCAGGCATTCCAAAGATGATGGTGGAGATGTTAACGGGTCTGTTTTCGGCAGCAATGTGAGTCATCAGGGTGCTCTGTTAGCTGCGGCTCTGTGATATGGTCAGTCTTTTATCAAGCCCCAGAGAGAAACTCTCAGCCTTTATCACTGGAGCACAGCATAGTGGTAACGTGTGTCACATGGGTTAAACGGCAGCGGCACGAAGGCTGTCACAGGAAGCCAACTATGACACCCAAACTGAACAGATACTGCGCAACTGAGCAGAGAATTGCTCGATTATCCAATTAGAAAGAACAAAAATGAAACTGGGTTCCAAAGTGGACACATACAGGCTTCTAAATGCCCCAAAACACAGCATCGCTCTCATATTTACAGCCAAATTTCAATATTTTTTTTTTCTACTCAATTGTTTTGTTTTGAGAAATCTGATTTATTCTTGTTAAACAGTTTACGTAATGCAAAACCCACATTGCGCGATGCCCACTTGAGGGTCAAGCACGTTTTAAGACAATTCATTTAATAGACTTCTACATAAAAAGTGACGCTGTGATGGGCTGTTTTTTATGGTTAACATGCAACAGTTCCTTAAAACAACATTGTTTTGATCATGTAAGATCCTTTCAAGCCTTGATAGTAGGTAGATATTGAGCACACGTTGTGCTGAGATAAAAGAGTGTAAACCTGATGATGAGAGCACAGAGGATAAGTAGGACATAAGGGTTAGATAAGGACACACACACAGACAGCAACATCAGGACTACAACAAATTCAGAGTACAAGAAAAGTGTAGTTTCACATTTACATGCACATTGTTCTCAGATGATATATATTTCAGTGTGAACCACGTGATCAGCATATTCTCAACAAACTCAGACTTCAACATTTCGAAATATGACCCATCAGAGCTTATACTAGAACTGAGTACTAAAAAACAGTACATTTGCATATTAATGTTCATGTGATTTAGAGACACACAATTATGGGTTTGAACCCAGAGAAAGCATGTGCTCATAAAACCCTATAAATCATGATTTTGCTCGGATTTAGGGGTGGGTTAGTGTGGGCATTCATACAAATTAAACCTAGTAAAATATGTTTTAATCACCGTGAGATCACTAAAAACTATACACACTGCATTTAAACAAAACACACATTTAATCACAGTCACACTTCATGACGACAGACGCAATACGACGCTGTCATACCTTTAAAACGTAAATATAGGTTGTAACACATTACTTGCACAAATGATCTATAGTAGCGCTGGCAATTAATCGAAAAGTAATCGAAATCGACATTCAGAACCTATAATCGATCAAATATTTCCAGGTCGATTATTTCG
>JAUMHQ010000022.1:606127-626248 GCA_032361165.1 Enteromius paludinosus | reverse complement strand
AAAATCTCTCACTCGTAATATGTGAGCATATTTACTGTACAAGATTTGTCAGTGAACTATGAGGGCAAAAAAATAAATGAAATAATCGTTCATTAATCGTAATCGAGCTAAAATGTTCAATTAATCGAGATTTAGATTTTAGGCCAAATCGCCCAGTCCTAGTCTATAGAGTTGTTTTTTCTTTCCTTAACAATTATGTTCAGTTTGCACTTAAGTATATTCTTTTAAGGTAGATTATTTCTGTAAACTTATTAAAAATACCCTAAGGTGTTCTTCACAAGGGCAGTTTTGGTGGATATTTCAAGATATTTATACCAATATTTTGATTAATACAGTCATATGCCAGTTGTCTTATTCAGATTTCTTGAAACCATAAAGTCTATCTATGGCCATTGGGTTATTGTTTTTATACAATGCTTACATGATCAAAATGGAAACCGATTATGATGCCATTTTAAGAAACCAGAGCATTGGCTTCATCTGGAACCCATGTCCACTGGGTTGCGGTTGGAAAAGTTGGTATACCGTCCAGTCAAAACTTTCTCCCATTCAGTTCCACTGTACCACTGAACTACCTCACTGCAGAGGAAAAGTGCTGATAAGATGCTGATACATGATTTCCTCTCTACATCCTTCTACTATTATATAACCTACTGTAACTATCCTTGCCAAATACTATGGATGCACCGATCCGGATCGGCCGATATGTTTGTGTGTTTTGTCAGTAAAGCCGGTCCTGTAATCAGCGGTAAATACCATCAGGTGATGATTTCACATTGAGCCGTATATACTTCACACGCCCGTTGTTCACTGACGAGCGTGTGAAAAAAAATGTGTTTATTATCAGCGTCAGTGAATAACGGCTGTGTGTATTATATACGGCTCAATGTTTTCGAATCCATTCCACCGAGCTTAGCATAGACCACTGATTCTGATTAGACCATTAGCATCTCGCTCAAAAATGACCAAAGAGTTTTGATATTTAAAAATTGACTCTACATCATGTACTAAGATCAATGGAAAATGAAAAGTTGCAATTGTCTAGCCGATATAAATAGGAACTATATTCTCATTCCAGCGTAATAATCAAGGAACTTTGCTGCTGTACCATGGCTGCGGTAGGCACAATGATATTACGCAGCGCCTAAAAATAGTCCCCCGGCACCATTTAAATAGGAAAAATATTGAAACTGTTTGGTAATTTTTGAGTGAGTTGCTAATAGTTTAAACAGATTCAATGAGCTATGCTAAGCCGCAGCTAAAAGTGCTACCTGGACAATATATTGCACTAAATATTCATGCGCATCTCATCGGTAAAGCCGGTTCTTTAATTAGCAGTAATTCTCCATCACCTGAAAAAATGAACGTGATATTGCGTAGCATGTCAGTGATCTACGGCTCTGTGTATTAACTGCCGCTCCATTTGAAAACAGGTGATGGAGATTTACAGCTAAGTTTTACTGACGAGATGCGCATGGATATATTGCCCAGCCCTAACTGAATGGATTCAAAAACTGTTTAACTCTAAGGGAGTTGGAAATGGATCCTATTTTCAAAAATAGTGTAGTGTTCCTTTAATATTAAGAATCGGACCTTAAAATACAGTGTAACCAGAATTTCATTTTTGTGTAAACTATTAGCTCATGCAATACTCTCAACCACACTGCCAGGGTGCTGTGAATGGTTTCTAAGGCACTCTGAGTAGTTCTCAGCATGTGTCTGCTAGGATGTTTTGGGCGGTAACTTACTCATCCCGACAGTTTATTTTGCAATAATGTCTGGCTGAATTTTAAATTCCTAAAACAGTATATCACTTACGGTAACATATTAGCCTAAAGCTCCCACTTAATTCTGACTTCATGCTATTAACTCTTACGTGGATGAACACGAATACAGCACTGCTGGTGGTGTTTTGTTTGGCTGGTTCCTCTCTTTGGGAGAGGCGTATGAAATCTGCCATGTGGCTGGTGCAGCTCAGCTCTGGTGCTCGCTGATCCCTCCTATTTATCCTTTTCCCCCCTGCCACGTCTCCCCAAAATCGAATGGTTTCTATGCATATGAGAACGAAACCAAGGTTCTTTTTTTTTTAAAGCATTGGATTAGAGAAAAAGGAAGCTGGGCACGGGCACCTACACTCATTCTCCTGCACTATACAACGTGCTACATGTCTTGTTTCCAGGGTAACGGTGAAAAATATTTGGCCGGCTAAAATGTAAGGGTTCTGATAAGGCTCGGGAGAGGAGACTGAGAGGAAAAAGAGAACTAATGGGAGGGGTGATCAAGGACAATCAGCGCACTGGAGAGAAAACGAGGGAGTTATGCGGCCCCAGAGGAACAGAGACATGAGACCAGAGTGGGAAAAGCTGCAATCTTTTTGATGTGGTTTTATCACTCTGTTGGACGATTTACATAGCCTTGCTTTAACCGATTCAACATAGCGTAAATAGTGCTATCAACACTACAAGATAACCTAAATATTAGGGTTGCAACAACTAATTAATCATGAAAACTGTCAATTCAAATAAATAGAAACTCACTGATAACCATCAGCTCTTGATAAACAACCAACAATGCAAGTAAACTGTGTTTGCATGCTTGGGTTTTATCCAGTTTTGATGTCAAAACCTAAACAAACATGTAGACAATGAATTAGCTACTAGAATGAAGACGGTATTTTGAGAATCAAATTTATTTGTGCAATTTTTAAACTTTGCAAGATTAAAGATGAGTCATTTGCGTGACCTTAAAGGATAAGTTCACTGGAATGAAGATTTCCTGTTCATTTACTCATTCTAAGATGTTCATGTCTTTCTTTCTTCAGTCAAAACAGTCCAGGATTTTTCTCCATATATTTAATGGGAATTCAATGGGATCAGTGGGTTGAAGGTCAAAGCTTCAAAGATGTTTTTCACGATCCCAGCTGAGGCATTAAATTCTTCTATAGTGAAAAGATTGGTCATTGAAAAAAAATCATATTTATATATATACAGGATTATGGCCAAGCAATACAAAAAAAATAAATAAATAAAATAAAACCATATCTTAAATTTCAAGAAAAAAAGTTCATTACTCATTAAATTAAGAGAAAAAAGTTATCAAATTGCGGAAAAAAAAGTTGAGATAAGATGTTGAGAATATACTAGGGCTGTGCAATTAATTGCATCAATTGTCATGCACATCTCTTCAGTAAAGCAGGCTAAAGGCCCGTTTACACCAGGCACGATAAAGATAATGATATATACTGTACATAGTTTTTAAAAAATCATTTTAATATTAATGAATAGCAGAGTCCACAACACACCAATAATGATAAAGACACAGAGAAACAATATCGTTGGAATCATTTTCAGAATGATTTTTCCACCTAATGAACAATATAAACATTGACAGCCAATCAGAATCTGTCCTGTTCTCACGAATCCAAGAATTTAAAGCGACAGGTACATGTGCGCTGAGAATAAACAGACGATATTGTTTGCTGGTGTGGACGTTAATATCGTTATCTTTATAGTTATCTTTATTTTTATCGTGCTTGGTGTTAATGGGCCTTGAAGCCGAAACCAGGTGATGGCGATTAATTGTTAATCATGGAACCGGCTTTAATCGCATGCGATTAATTGCACAGCCCTAGAATATACTCTTTAAAGTCTGCGTAAAGTAAATTTTGAGAACTGTTTGTAAACTGTAAGTGCTGCGTGGACATGAGCACTGAATGCACAGACTGACCGCAGTGTGACATCAGTACAGTGATAGCTATAGAGAGCAGATGCTCCTTACGCTTTGAATTGCTCTCGCCAAACACTAATCGTTCTGCGCAGAGCTGTTTCAAGTCAAACACATACATAATAACTAGAATGCATAAGCATCAGAGTTACTATCATTACTGTTAGCCTACAGAAAATATGTAGCTATGCCTTCGTCACGTTACGTGGTTGCTATAATTTACAAAATAAGGTCTTCTTATTTAAATCAAGCTGCTTGAGGAAGACAGTTGAGAAAGACGGCAGCTTTGCTGTGAGTAGGCGTGGTTTCAGCGCCGTGGACGGCTTATTTTTTCAAGATTTTGATACCTTTTTTTTATTACTTTTTTTTAGCATTTAAATTTGGCTGGGTGGTTAATAACACATTTTTCTGGGGTGGGACAAATTCAGATCACACATTTAATACTGACTTTACACTGTCAACATCTCATCTTTTGCCAAACTCGCTTTTTTTCTTCCTTTTCGCATCATATATCACATCGTAAAAGTGGAATCTGAAATTATATATATATGCCTGCAGTGTTTGCCCGTCCGCTGCACTACTGCTTCAACACAATGACTCCTACCTGAAGTCCACTACATGGAAAAAGAGACCCATTAAAAAAATAAATAAATAAAAACTTTTAAATGGTAGGATATCTAATTTAATTGGCCAGACAGTTATCTTACTTTGGTTTTCTAATCAAACATATTACGGTAATTATTAATCATTTAACGCAGTACTAAAGTTCAGACCTTACTAAGAGGTTTCCAAATAATCTTTCGCAAAATATCAAGTCGTTTTTCCCAGTTGTCTTTGTCAGTGACTTCCAAAAGCATGTGAACCCTGCTGTACTAGCGTTCCCCAAAGTCTGAGGTATGAGATTTTTCCTCCAGGCATAAACGTATGACTGAACACATGTGTGAAGTCGCACATCCACACTGGCTTCTTCTCACCTCTGAGCATTTACGCATGAAAAACAGCAATTCACGTGATATACTGTACGGTAAAAGCTGCAATGAAAAGAAAACACTCGAGTCTAATGCAGTGCTCCTGTCACTGCAGATTAAAAAGTATTCACTGCAGATTAAGGCCGATGCGAGGACAGCGACTGCAGTATGACTGATCTGACCCACTGAACAGAAGACTCATGAGGAAGGAGAAAAGAGCCTCTCCTCCCTTGATCACTCTTTAATGAAAGAGCTGCAGTGAACACGCTGACACTGTCCTGTGATTCATAAAAAGGTCAGCCAGATCAGATTTCTAACAGCAATGGACGGGCTGTGATTACAACAAGAATGCCCTCATGGTCCTGAGCTGCAGTCTGGCTTTGCATTCATAACACACTACCGCAGCGATAAAAATGAGCGTGCATTCAGATACGGAGACTCTTCTGCTCACTCTGCATTCACTTAATGCAAAATGATTCAGCATTTAAAATAACTGCATTCTAATTTTAATGTTTTAAAACGTTTTTCTTGCAAAGTTTAATTTTCAGCAGCATTACTCCAGTCGCCAGTGTCACATGATGTTTGAGAAATCATTTTAATATGCAAATTTTGTGTTATTGTCAGTTCTTATTGGTGTACAATTATTGTATATATGACATACAACACATATATATATATTTAATTTTATTTTTTATGTCAATTATTTAAAAGATTTTCTGTTTAATATTTTATGTAGAATTTTTTTTTCAGGATTCAAAATTTCGGTCTGTGTGTGCAATGGCCTTTACCCTGCATTTAATCAAAATACACTATTTTTTTAAACATTATAAATGTCTTTACTGATTAATAATGCATACTTCTTGAATAAAATAATGCATTTTTATTGATTGATTGATTTGAACCACAAACCTTTAAATAGTAGTGTATCATTGTTTCTTCTATTCTATTCTATTCTATTAATCAGCACAACTGTTTTGAACATAACAATTATAATAAAAAGCTAGCAAATCAGCTTTGCACCTCAGGAATAAATCTAATTTTTAAATGAATGCGATTGAAGTTTCAATTTGAATCAAATTCCTCAGTTATACTATTCTACTCAATTTTGCATTAAACAAATACAGGCTTGGTGAGCTTAAGAGACTTTGCATTAACAAAAACATTAAAAAAAAAACAATTGGATCCATATAGTGAAAATAAAACACTTTATGCATAACAAGCAAATTACTAACTGAGAATATGTTCCCCTGCCTGATTTGTGTGGAAAATGCCACAGCATGAAGAACGCATACCGCTGGACACTGGATTGTACCTGGCAAGCTCAAATAACCAGACCTGCGTCATAGGGGCAGTTACACTATGACACACACTTCAGCGCGCTGACAGGGCTGATGCGGCACTCTGGGGTGATGTTCACTCACACACTAACTGAGCAACTTGTTTTCTCAACGGCGTGTGACGTCAGAAAGTCTCAATTACTCTCCTATTACAACCTGACCATAAAATTGGCATTCTCATTTTCAGATCCAGGGTTTGTTTTTGCGATGTTCGTCTGATAAGCTCTGATACGGTCTCGCGCGCACAATGAGCATACTGTATATACAAGCACGCACACACACTTTACACGCAAGCAATGCACTTCAGTGGCAGCAAGAATATGTTGTTTGCATATGGGCTGAAGATTGAGATTGACAGATGAGCCTTCAAAGCCAAAGAAACACTAATCTGGGATAAGATAAGACTGCATTTCTCAGGCTGGGAGTCGAGATCGGTGGAACAGTGAGAAACACAGACAGTCAATATCTTGTCCTATACACACCAACCACAACTTCCTGAATACAGTTTTGCACTGCTGGTTTAGACCTTTAAGTTATGGCTAAACTATCATCTACTGATACTAAATAAAAAGTTGTCACGTATAAATCAGCTGTCACACAGCGTTCTTCAAAAATGAAATTGTACACTGTGACTAGTGTAGCGATACACAAAGTACAGCTCACATAGATGTTATTTTCAGATCAAGCAGCTGTCTGTCGGTCAACAGAGTGAAGAACCTGATCCTGATACAAAATTTAACAGATTTTCATTGATTCCAACTGAGATGACTGGACTTAATTTGGTTATCAATGGTAAATTTGACCGCAACTTCTAAATAAAATCTAAAATTTGCACCAGATGTTAAAATGGAAAACCAATTAAAACATGCCATTTAAGATTCTAGATGTTAAATGGACATTTCACTCTAAAATTGTTATTCTATCATTTACTCATTTACTCCAAACATGACAGAAAAGAAGAAATTTTAAAGAATGTTTGCATTTGCTGGTAGCCACTGACTTCCATAGTATGGAAAAATGTAAAGGATGTCAATGGCTACCAGCACTCTTCAAAATATATCCTTTTGTGTACAAGAGAAGGAAAGGGATTCATACAGGTTTGGAAGAAATTGAGGGTGTGATCTTTCCCCTTAACAAGGACGTTTTCAGGATTTTCCAAAGGTGCATGTTTTTTCTTCTGTATTAATTGTGCCTATACAGATATTGTCTTTCACAAAATAAACTTACCCTGAGAAATGTTTACAGCAGCTATCCCCAGTCTTACCAAACTGCTCCAAAGTAGCCATTAATGCAACCAAAAATTGTCATTTTCATCACATTTCAAACCACAGAAGAAAGGAAGTCGTAGTTTAGGAACGACACAAGCTTAAACTTTAAGCACAGATGCTGTATGCCACCTCACTCACCTTGGTGCGTCCATTTATGACATAATTCCCCAGCTGTCCATTGGCCGCACTGCGCATGATGGCCTCATCGACGTGAGCCATGAGGTTCCCGATGCTCTCACAGCCTGGCTCGTTACCCTCGACCCAGGCTATCTGGTCTCCACGGATGTTCTTAGATGGGATGTTTTTCTGGCTGACCAACTGGCCGCCTCTGAACTTCCCGCTGTGATTTAGAGTCTCCACTTCCTCCAGAACCTTACTGCCCAGCCGCTCACCCAGGAAGCCATCCTTGACAAAAATGCCATAAAACTTCATGCAAGGAACTATGTACTGCTGAGCCATGTGCTCTGGAGACCAACCTGCAGGTGGAGTAGAGCGCACCTCTGCCTGGTTCGCTGCGATTTTGTGTCCATTGTGATGGACCCGACCGGGCGACGCAGAGTTTTTGTGTTGGTGATTGGCTGCGAGGGGCGCAATGGCCCGTGTGCTTTTACTAGAGTCTGTTTTGGAGTCCAAATCAAGTTTTCTCCTTTTGTATTCAAGTGGAGGAAAAGCAGGGTCCGGGCTGTGGGACGTTTCCGAAGGACCGCCGGATCCAGACCCTGAAGCGGGACAAGCACCTTGGGCCCCGACGTCTCTGTTTTCCTCATCTTTCCTCCTCAGGTGCTGGAGTTGTCTGAAGCGTGCATCTCCACAAGGCTTTTTCAAAGGCCTGTCCAAAGTCCTGTCTCCATTAGCAGTGAGGCCCCCATTGGGGGTCTCTGCCAGTCCATTTAGATGCAAACACCCGCCTTGCGTCTGCGCAGGAACCTCGCTATAACCTTCTTCTGCTGTCGGGGAAGGGGACATCACTCCTGCACCGTTATACAAAGGCAAGCCGCTCTTGGACTCCTTCAGAAGCGTGATCCCAGGTCCAGATCTAAACGCTTGTTCAGCCAGCAGCTCCTCTGCTGTGGTCGCGTTCAGACCCATTGTTTTCACTGCGTGAGCATCACGGCAGCCATTGGTAACTCTCTCTTGCGGGGAACAGATACTCTCGCGTCCGTGCGTTTTTAAAAGGTCCGTGTTTTCCAGTCTCTCCATGTCATGTCGTCTACTCCTGGATGCGCACGTAGCTCACGTCCAATCCTCATTTTCTGCAGAATCGGCTCTGCTCATGCCTGCCTGGCGGCGCTGTTATCACGAAGCTCCTCGCTAAACTTTCACAGCACACCATAAATACGGTCCTTTTATTAGTTGTTTATAACTGGAATAACTATTAACTATTTTCCATCGCTGTTTATTTCCAGGGCACGGGTTATCGAGCGTCTAAAGAGAGAGAGTAACATCCGTTAAATCTAACGTTAATAAGCACGTTTGCTCACGCACATAATAAATGTGCCCAGTCATACTTTGTATAATTTTGAAAATGTCATATGGATAGATTAAATTCAGTGTAATGAAACAATATCCAAATATACTATAGTAAACTTTTGGCTGATGAGTGAAAGAAATGGGCTAACGTTACATTTATTTTCAGAGCAAAGTCCACACCTTGTTCACAAACCTACTACCTAACAAAACTGCAAATGGCAAATATATTATTTTGCAAAAACTATATTCAATTCATACGAGACGGACTAACTAATAAAACGTGTGCAATAAAATATATTTGCAGATGCATAGCCTATTCATTTTAAAATACAAAGTCTGAGCGCCATAATCTTTATACATAACGCTCTCTATCTCTTTTTCTCTCTCTCTCTCTCTCTATATATATATATATATAAATATAAGAAAAATTAACGATACAAGTAAAACAATATATATAATTAAACTAGTTAAATGATCGGGAATCCAACCCATTAGTTTAAAACATATTGCTTTAAATGTGAATGTTGTTTGTTTAATACTATGCATGATGGTAAACTGGTTAATATATAAACCAAAACCCTTAATACGAAGATAGAAATATTGCCGCATTTTGGCTTAGTGTACTTACCTCTAATATGGTAAAGTCACTATAAAAGACCAGCAGCGACTGTAAAGAATTTCCGGTGTTCTCTCACCCATATCCAATACACGCTCATTTCAGCTGGTACAAATAATTAAAACACCATTTTCACTGACAACACTGTAATTTCTGTTCCTACAATCCTTGGCGAACAAAGAGTAAGTAGCCTACGCTTCGTAGCTGATAAAACACTGTGCGGGTGGCGAAATTACGCATCGTACTATGGCCAAGGCCTGGCTCATGAATATTAATTTACGATGCTTCTAAAGCGTCCAATCAAGCATGCTAATTAATATTCAAGAGCCTAGTCTTTCCCATAGTAGGATCAGTAAACTCGCTTCCGGGTGGAACAGCGTGCCCCTCCCTCTCCTTCTCTCTCTCCATGAGCGGCTCTGTCACTTACACGTGCGCACATTTGCATCACGTGACCCGAGCGCCACAATAACAACAGCGGCTCATAACTCAAAATGTAGACATGAGCATGATTTTTTTTTCTTTTAATTTCTATATAGACTTTTTTAATTTATTTAGAACCATCAGCTTATGGGTAGTTCTTCACAATATTACGTCTATTATTATTACTATTATTTAACTGAATTGAAATATAACATTTTATTTAGCTTTATTTTGTTTGATTTAGAACAATCACTTTTCTTTGCAATATTGTGTCCCACTTTTATTACGATTTTGAAATCTGTTCAATCATTTCGTTACTGCACATTAAAATCTTATTGGAAACTTTTTTATCATGCCTTCATCATTTATTCTTGTTATTTTTACTATGACTTTTAGGCTATGCATAGATTTTATTGTTCCAGAAAATAAAAAAATATATAAAATAACAACTAAAAATAACATTAACAACAACAAAAACCATAACAAATAATATATATTAGAACTATATTTATTATGTAATATAATACAATTACATCACGTTGTCATTTGATAATCTTGTAGCAAAATTTTGAATATCTCAAAAACACTTTTTAAAAAAGATATTTACAACTCAGAAGTTTTATTTTGACACATTCTAAAAAATCTACTCCCTATGTCGATTTTGGAAACATTTACATTGCAGGATTGCTGCATTAAAGGGAGGATTACCAAATTATAGTATAGCATACTAAGAGAAAACCATAAAGAAATTTCTGAGAACAAAAGACAAGCATGGATCCAAGATTTGAATATTGATATTCCAATAGAAGATTGGAGCACAATTTGTTTGAATGCACAAACCCAAACTTTAAACTCCCGGATGAGACTTTTACAATATAATTGGGTAATGAGAACTTATATAAGCCCAGTAAGATTAAATACATTTAACCCTAATACCTGATACTTGTTTTAAATGTAATAAGTTTCAAGGTACATTTTTCCATTGTGTATGGGAATGTGAAGTAGTACAGAAATTTTGGTTTGGGGTAACTCAATATGTTTCTCAATTCACCTTCTCCCCAATTCCGTTATGACCTTTATTATGTTTATTGAGTATTGTGATTTGGCGAGGAACAGCGCGACAGAGCAAACTGTTTGTGAGCCCCAGAGGGTGGATTTATTAAGGTAAACTGGTGAACAAATAGATAGGTGGATGCTTGATGTGGTTGGCGGTGGTACTTGTGTCTCTCTTTCTTCCCCGAGCAGGCTTTGGTGTCTGGTGCTCCAGTGAGTGAACAAATGTCCTGGGCCAATCGGTCATGGCGAGTAGATCTGTGAACAGAGTAAATTTATGTCCCAGCAAGTAATACCTGAGTTCCAGGACTGCCCACTTGACGGCGAGGGCTTCTTTCTCTACCGCAGCGTAGTTCCTCTCGGGCCTGGGTCAGCTTGCGGCTGATGTAGACCACCAGACGCTCCTCTCCATCGTGGACCTGGGAGAGCATGGCTCCAAGTCCCGTGTCGGAGGCATCCATTTGGAGCAGGAAGGGGCAGTTGAAGTTTGGAGCTTGAAGAACAGGCTCGGTGGTGAGAGCCTGTTTAATGGTCAGGAAAGCCCGCTTTGTCTCTTCAGTCCAGCGAACTTGCTCCGGTTGCTTCTTCCTGGTCAAGCTATTGAGGAGGAGGTAAACAAGATGCTCAAGCGGAGGGTGATAGAGCCATCCCGGAGCCCCTGGTCCAGGCCGATAGTCCTGGTCCCGAAGCCCGAAAGTACCCTCAGATTCTGCAATGACTACTGCTGGCTGAATGAGGTGTCACAGTTCGACAGTTACCCCATGCCCCAAGTGGACTAGCGCTGGAACGCCTGGGGAGGGCCTGGTTTATCACCACACTGGACCTAATGAAAGGATACTGGCAAGTTCCTCTTTCAAATGAAGTGAAACCTAAAACTGCCTTCTCTAACCCTTCAGGACACTGGCAATACCAGACCCTCCCCTTTGGCCTACACGGAGCACCAGCGACATTCAAAAGAATGATGGACATCATCCTCCAGCCTCAAAGCTATGAAGCGGCATACCTAGATGATGCCGTTAAGCAAAGTACCTGGGGTTCACTGTCGGCCGAGGTCTCATCAAGCCCCAGGAGGACAAGATCAAGGCCATCCTGGAGGTCCCCACGCCCTACAATAAAACCCAGGCACAAGCATTCTTGGGGTTGGCGGGCTATTACCAATGTTTCATCCCCAGCTTCTCCTCGATAGCTTGCCGGCGGGCCTCGGGAACTCTTTAGGGCTGTTGCCTCCAGGTCATTGTCCTCCAGGTCTTTTTTCCTTTTTGTTTTGCTTTGGTGTCCGGGGCTCCAGTGAGTGAACAAGTGTCCTGGGCCAATCGGTCACAACGAGTACTGAGAAAACTGCGTAAGTACATTACACTCGCTAAGTGGAGATCTTTCTCATCTCTCTGGCATTGGAGGCTAGGTTTTAAAGGGAAGCTCCTAATGTGCAACCAGGGCGACGCTGATTCGACCCGCCACAGTATGTATGAAGACGGTTGCTCCTTATCTAAAGAAAGAAAGCTAGTAAATTTATGTGTTATCCAAGCAAGACGCTCTATTGCCCTGTGCTGGAAAAATACTAATTGCCCTACCATTGGACTATGGCTTAAAAACCTGGCTCTTGAAAAACTTAAAAATCTGATAAGAAAGAGACTCTCTGAATTCTTGACCATCTGGGAGGTGTTTTTGGAAATATTGATGAGAGAAATTATAAGAAAAAACATTACCAATATCTTCATTATTTGTTTTGGTTTGCTTTATTTTATGTGATTTTGATTACAACCTGTCTAGAATAGGATGGGGTAAGATTGTTGTGCGTTTTTTTGTTATGTTTTTGGAAAACCTTGTTAAACTCAATAAAGAAAAGTTATACAAAAAAATGACCTCACATGGCCCTGAGCACCGCAATAACAACAGCAACTTTTAACACAAAATGTAGGGTATATTAAGTATGATTTTTATTATTATTTTTTTTCCATATGTTTTTTTTTATAACAAAATGAAATAAATGTATTATATATATATATATATTTGCTATTGCTTTTTAATAAGTTAATTATTTGAATTAGTTTGTTTTTACTAAAACACAAGAAGTGTGTGTGGTAGGGGATTCTTTTAAAGCATTTGAAGGGCTCATCTGTTTACCTGAAATGCAGCCATCTATAGACTGTACTGAAACAACTCCCACACAAGCCATCAGCAAGCACACACACACATAAAGTACACACACAGAGACTTTTCTCATGTCCTTCTAAGTAACTAAATGACTCATTCTTCTCCATCCACCAGTTTGCTTAATAGTAATGCAATCTAGCCACTGAGTCACTGATGAGTCACTGACCTCTCTGGTTATACAAAACCGCTCATCACTTTCTAAAGTCTATGAAACATGACAACTCCATGAACGATTCCTTTCGTAATCAAATTGCATGACGTTATTGGTCATTTTGGTCAACATTACAGCACAGAATAAATTAAAAAAGAAGAGTCTGGATGCAATACATTAAGACTAATGTGAATAAATTAAAATCCACATACAGTACAGACATTATAGTGGCACATTATTCACAGTACAAATACAAACCTGGATCAAATTTCCAAAATGTCCTGGTGTAACTATAACCATAGACAAAAGAAAAACAAAAAAAACTTATAATGTAAATAAACTATGGGTATTTCCTGACATTTCAATTCAATAAACCTCAAGTGAACTGCTAGTGGTCGTAATGCCTGTCGATATGATTTAGTATACTGGGTAATGTATATAGTCAGATTGTTTTCTTTTCATGTTTTTTCATGACAGAAATAACAGAAATGGCCAAGGTAAAGTCAAAAGTTTTGAGGGCAAGGACGTCAATATCATTACTAATGGTGTGTCTGTTGTCTGACCCTTATCTTCATGCTGTTATTATAGCAGGATAACACAGTAACCAATGCCAAGGTCATCGCTCTCTTGCAGCTGGGCTGAAGTTCCTCGACAAGCGCCATTATCAAGAGTGCCAGACCGCACGTATACAACTTCTGCTATACAGTTGGGTAAAAAAGTATTTAGTCAGCCACCAATTGTGCAATTGTGTATTTAATCCCACTTAAATAGATAAGAGGCCTGTAGTTCTCTTTTATGAGAGACAAAATGAGAAAAAAAACCTAGAAAAATCACATTGTAGGATTTTTAAAGGATTTATTAGCAAATTATGGTGGAAAATAAGTATTTGGTCAATAACAAAATTTCTTCTCAATACTTTGTTATATACGCTTTGTTGGCGATGACAGAGGTCAAAGGTTTTCTGTAAGTCTTCACAAGGTGTTCACACACTGTTGCTTGCATTTTGGCCCATTTCTCCATGCAGATCTCCTCTAGAGCAGTAATGTTTTAGGGCTGTCGCTGGGCAACACGGACTTTCAACTCCCTCCAAAGATTTTCTATGGGGTTGAGATCTGGAGACTGGCTAGTCCACTCTAGGACCTTGAAATGCTTCTTACGAAGCCACTCCTTCGTTGGCCATGCGGTGTGTTTGGCATCATTGATATGCTGAAAGACCCAGCCACGTTTCATCTTCAATGCATTTGCTGATGGAAGGAGGTTTTCGCACCCCATTCATTTTTTCGTTTACACGGATCAGTCGTCCCGGTCCCTTTGCAGAAAAACAGCCCCAAAGCATGATGTTTCCACCCCCATGCTTCATAGAAGGTTTGGTGTTCTTTAGATGCAACTCAGCATTCTTTCTCCTCCAAACACAACTAGTTGAGTTTTTACCAAAAAAGTTTTTTTTTGTTTCATCTGACCATATGTCCATCTCCCAATCCTCTTCTGGATCATCCAAATGCTCTCTAGCTAACTTCAGATGGTCCTAGACATGTACTGGCTTCAGCAGGGGGACACGTCTGGCACTGCAGGATTTGAGTCCATGGGGGCGCAGTGTGTTACTGAGTGTAGCCTTTGTTACTTTGGTCCCAGCTCTCTGGAGATCATTCACTAGGTCCCCCGTGTGGTTCTGGGATTTTTGCTCACAGTTCTTGTTGATAATTTTGACCCCAGGGGGTGACATCTTGCGTGGAGCCCCAGATCGAGGGAGATTACCAGTGGTCTTCTATGTCTTCCATTCTCTAATAACTGCTCCCACGGTTGATTTCTTCACATCAAGCTGCTTACCTATTGCAGATTCAGTCTTCCCAGCCCGGTGCAGGTTTTGTTTCTGGTGTCCTTTGACAGCTCTTTGGTCTTGGCCATAGTGGAGTTTGGACCTTATTCATATTTTTTTAGCTATTTACATCAGTCTTTTAGAACATAAAACTGCTTTATAAGAAAATATAGCTATTTGTCCTGTTTAAAAATTTAATAAATAAAGAAACTATATATTGTGTTTTGAATAAAATGCCAGTTTTTCGATGCCAGCGATGTTACAGCAATATATAAACACAGACTGTTTGTTTACTCCCCAAAACACCTATCAAAACTATCAATAGTTAAAGAAGTCTAAAGACTAAAGTTAATATGACAATATCCATAAGAGGGCAGTGTAGACATCAGGGAAAAATAAAGATGCATATGGCATGATGCTTTTTAGCTGAAAATGTACTATCCTTACTTTAAACGACAGAGAATTTGAAGTAATTTATATATGTAAATAATTATACACATAAATATTAACGGCACACCTAAAAAATTAACAATGTGCATCCACTTTTAAATAGTAGATGTAAGCTTAGCATGCAGGATGACAATGCATCAGTCAAAGCAAAAAAACAAAAAACAAAAAAATAAATAAATAATAAAAAAACAGTCTCTTTAATGTTAAATACAAAATCAACTATTTTATTAATAATTGTATTTTGACAATTTAGTGAATTGAATAAACAAAAGACAAAGCAGAAATGTACATGATATATAGACTTATGAACATATACATATTTAACTGCCAGTATATTACGAAGATAAAGATATTATAATAGCAACATTCAAACTGAATGATATTGGTATGAAATGCAAAGATACAATTTTTATAAATTAATGAATTCATATATGAAGTATTTCAATAAATAAATGAAAACATTTTCTTGATTTCAGCACAGACATAATTCTTTTACAGTATTACTTGAATGACTGGTAGCCAAGTAAATAATGTACAGTATGCATTTTAGGAAGTAAATGAACGGTGCAGTGGGAATTATATATTCAATCAAATTAAATAAGTACACCTCTATACTGTTCACTTCGCTTAATGAACAATTGTTAATGATTGTTACTAGATTTGCTACATTTTAATAAACATACATATAATTGCATGACCAGTAACCCAGTGCAACTGGAAGCCATGTATGCATGCATTCAGATGATGCTTTGGATCATGAGCCATTCCAAACCAAGTCATTGTGGTACACTGGTCTTATTTGACCAGACTAAGTAATATAATTTCGGTTTTCATAAAGGTCGTTCATTCAGATTTGATTTATAAGCAACTGCTGACAATGTTTTTGGTTTATTTGAATACTTACAGAATTGCCCTAAAGAAGAATTATACAATTTCTTGTAATTTGGGCCTAATATCCAAATGAAAATCATAGCGCCACCCAGTGTTTGGAAAACAGCTCGTTTTGCTGCTTTATAGCAAACTTTGTGTCAGCCTATGATTTTAATGTTACCTTAATTATAAACACACTAAGTTCGTAGTGCTAACAGTTTTACCCTTTACTGCACATCCTTATTATTCTCGTTATTTCCATATACTATTCCCCTATGTAGCAACCGGAAGTCTCGCACATTTGCAGAAACCGCTTTGGCATTAAACAAAATAAGGTGGAAACGGATACACCCTTAGGGCAGGTTAAAAGAAAGAGAATTAAAAAATCAGAACCAACACAGCGATGTACAACTCAGGTCCGTAGACACCACATTATTGTTTCATTTCTTACTTCAATTTTGTTGCTAGTTTTAGCAACCTTTCTTTTTTAAACTAGCAACAAATGTAGCAATTTTTAACATTAATTTGGCTACTTTTAACAATTTTCAACACACACATATGACATTCACGTAAAATTGCACGCTCAAATTGTTTTTCCTAACTGTTAATTTACTGATATTTGTTAACATGTATAATTGTTGGTAATTTAGGTAGCAATAAATTAATATAATTGTTGTCACTTTCACAGATGTGTTAATTTTACAAGTTAAAAAGAGTAAGTACGCAAGCGGTGATTGTTTAAAAGAATGTAACTGTTCATTATCAGTGTTGTATTTAAAATTAAAAACAACTCTTATTAAAAAGTGTTTGTATTACTTTTACAAATAGTCAACTATATATTTCATACAAACCTAACTGGACATACTGTATTACAAATAATACTTTTGCTGAGAGGCTTTAGCTACTTTTCATTGGAAGTAGTTGGCAACACTGGTCTCTGCACTTGAGAAAGGTGGGCGGAATTTCCGGTTGGTAGGTGTTTTGTGTGCACCTGGTAAAAGTCTAGCGTACATCGTTAGTGTTGCATTAAATCGCTATAAAATGTCTCTGAGAAGTTCAGGGACGACGTGTGCAGTTCGTGGCTGTCACAACAATCGAACGAAACTAAACCTATGGCTAAAACAAGAGTGCTATATGACCACAGACCGCTTACAAAATCGCAGTGCTCCTGTCCACAGTGGTATTCCTTCTAGCGGCTGCCTACTGCTGAGGAGGACAGGAGGATTTGGCTGTATTTGAAAATCCTCCGCAGACTCTGTACGTGTGCAGCTTTCACTTTGTTGACAAGAAACCTACAGCAGAGAATCCTTGTCCGACTCTATGGCTCGGCTACTACAGACCTCCGGAAAAGAAACGCCGCAAACTGCAAAGGAAAGAAACCAGCAGTGCGTCTACAGGTGTGCTAAAAGGTAATTGCACTTGTTCTCAAATACACAACAGGTCGAGTTTAAGTTGCAATATTATTATTTCACAATATTACTGTTTTACTGTATTTTTAATTCAATAAAATGCATGATGTTATAACTTAAACCAAACACTCATCCTAACATTAGTAGGCTAACATTAATATTACTCAGTGCTTAAATATATAAGGACAGAAATTCCCCCACCCTTTTTTTATATAAAAATCTATGTATATAAGTGGTAAAACTTACAGGATGAAATACTGACACATTTAATCAAATAATGCATACTGTATAAAACAATAGAAGTCTGTGGAATGTCCATATTTCCATATGTATGTGTTTGTATTTCCACTAATAATTGTCTCTTTCCTTCCAGATGAGTTTGGTGGCACAAGTACTGAGACTGTTTCATACCGTGATGCTCAGATTCTGGATGGACCCAACACCTTCACAAACACATTAAATGTGAATTTCAAAATAAATAAATAATTGATTAAACTATTTAGGTGCCCAGCAAAAAAGAGAGATTCATATCTTTATTATTTATCATTTTTATTATAATATACATATTCAGGCAAGTATTTCAGTTGCAGTTTATGTGGTGCAGAGCTTTCGGGTGGATTTTAAGATGACGTGCTGGACTAGTTCTGCTGGGTGCAGTTCGTCATTCCAGAGGAGGAGACGGACTTGGATTGGAGCTGGACCGCACAGGTGTCACAGTCAGCAGAGGCAGTAATACATGCCTTTGCACACATGATATGCCGGTCAGATGTAGGCCATGCCATGTTTTAAATTATTATTTAGATCTGTCACATTAGTAATGTTAATTAATAAGAATAATGCTTTAAGGCCATTTTGTCTAAATGGTACTGACCTGTTGGTATAAGCGGGCCATCCGTGTAATGCACAGCCAGCGTGTCTCGTCAGTAGAGGCTTGCTTGGCATCCCAGATATTGGTCTCACTCTGCTGGAAGCGGAGCTGAGAATGAACTTTTCTGAACTCCAGTCCATCCCTTAAACTTCTGGTTGCCTTGACATTTCTATCAAGCACCTTCCTATATAATAGAGAAAACATGTTTTTGTTATGGCACGTTGTAAAAATGATTTATCACGAAACATATAATTAGCCTGTATTTAAACAAACTGTTAGCCAAAGGATGCTTTTCTTACCTTAATTGCTTCATTTGGACATGTTTGATGTATCTCTGGAAAAGACATCTAAGACGCAGCTCAACAGTGTCTGATTGACGATTCGTCTGCTCAGGTTGTACACTTCAGAGGAAAGTTTGTCATTTTGAAAAGCTTGATCCAGCTGCTGGAGGTTGTTTTTTTGAGCTTTGATGTCAATTATGAATGATGGGTGTTTTGTGCTTGCATGAAGCAATGTGTCACCGTTCTCCTCGCTGTTCTTCATGGACTGCTCCTCAATGCTGCCTGAGACTGCAGAATTATATTTGGGAGGCTCTGGCTTGTCAGACTTCTGAAGGGATGGCTTTACTTGAGTCTGAACTTTGGGCAATTTCACAGATGAGGAAGGACGGGTGTTGACAGGAGATGACTCTCTTACAGATGGTAAAACCTGAGAAGAGCAAAAGATCTAACAAGGGAAGGGCGATGAAAGCTCTGACTCTGGAGATCTTTCTGAGCCTTCGTTTCTTTAAATTACGTTTCTGTTCTCTTCATAGTCTCAGCATCAACTTTTGTCTCTTCAAATGATGTAATGTTCGTCGTTTGCTTTATCGTAACTTTTGTCTCCTTGACAGATCGTGTGATCTTGGGGAGAGCAAAAGTTCTGGCAGGAGGAAACAGGCCACCACAAAGGTCTTTTGGAGCTGTGTCTAAAGTTGGCACTGGTTTTTCTAGTGGCAACACTTTAACATTTGTCTCCCGTACAGACTCTGAACTGAGAGGAAACGAAAGTGTCACAGAGGTTGTGAGAGAAAAACTCAGACAACGCAGATTAGGACAGGGTTAAAATCAACAAGTACGTCTGTGAAACAATACATTCTCTAACGACCCCCTGAAAAACTAGTCCCGTCCGAATAGGGCTTTAGCCGACAGACGAGACATTATGGCATATGTCGTTTTAAAATCTGAATATAGGTGCTTTATATGCGCATGACTTGTATTAGGCTAAAATTATGTGTTAAATTATCTTGTTTTTTTATTAGTAGCTGCTATAATGTGCATCATTCAGCGATTACCCAGCAAACACTGAGACGTGTAAAGACGTCCCTCCGTCACGTCCCGTTATGGTTGAAAAATAGTTCCGAAATGAAAAGTCAACCGACGTCTTCTGGCTGTGAAATGCACGTTTTTTCTGGACGTCCACTGACGTCTAAATACAGTTGCAAGAAAAAGTATGTGAACCCTTTGGAATTATACAGATTTCTTCACAGATAGGTCATAAAATGTGATC
>JAUMHQ010000022.1:566244-577976 GCA_032361165.1 Enteromius paludinosus | reverse complement strand
TTCTTTCATATCTTAAAATTTTGTAAAAGATGCATTAATATCTTAATTTAACTAAGCCCTAGTCCTGGTTTAAACTATTAATCTAAATTAATAGAACATGCACATGTTCATATATGTTCATCATATATATATATATATATATATATATACTGTATGCATGCATGTATGAATATTCAGTATTCATCATGTTTTCCTCTTCCCGATTGGTTTATTAAAGTAACTTGAACTTTTCAAGTCAAGGTTATAGGTCATTAACTATATTTAATTATGGCAATTATAATTATTATTATTAATTCATGATAGATAAGAACAAAAAAGAAAATTAAAGAAATAATGCTTTCCCCTTTAACCACATCAGTCACAGCTATCTTTAAAAAGGCATTAAAGTTTTTCAAAAACATATGCAACTACGTGATGTAACATTTCCAAAAACCAAAACATTTCAAACTTTTCATAACTGCATTTTTAAAATTAATTAATTAATCGAAATGACTTTAAGGAGTCATTAAATGAATCTTTAGATGTCACTCACTCTGTTTCACAGCTCCCCTTAAAAGAGTCACACACAAAACACCCGCTGACCAATGGTTTTAAACTATAGAGTGATCGATCCATCAAATGGAGATCTTTCCCCTTAGCCATTAAAAAATGTATGGCTGATCAAAGGCGGTTAACAGATGCTTTAGGGGGTTTTCTCTTTAGGAGTCCTCCTTCCATCTGTTCTCCCCTGGCATTGCCATCATGAGCCTGCTTACAGGCTCCTCACTAAAGCACTCCATAGGAACCATTTTGCCCTGAGCAATGGGGAATGAAAAACAAGTGGCCAAGAAAAGCTTTTAATTTTCCCTTCATTAATGGCTTTGATGACTTTATTCTGCATGGTGAATTAGTGCATCTAACTAATCAGTTAGATGCACAGTGTCGATACAGATACTTTTTCTTCTCCAACAACTTAAGAAGGAAAGGTTATAAAAAGATGCATAATGATTCCCAGAGGGATGCGGATGACACCCTTAGCAGACTCAAAAATCTTTTTTAAAATCAACTGGCATGTGTTAGTTTATTACAGGAAGGGTTCACGTAAAAAAATTATTCATTCACTCTCATGTTGTTTCAAACCCGTAACTTTTTTTTTTCTTCAGTGGAACACAAAAGTAATGAAAGTGAATAGGAGCTGTCAAGCTTCAAAGTGATGAATAAGCATCATAAAAGTATCATAAAATTTGTCCATTTGATTCATGCACTATATTTCGAGTTCATACTATAGCTTTGTGTGAGAAACAGACTGCAAGTTAAGTCATAAGTCAAAAAATCTTGACGTCTACATCAGTTGTTATCAAGTGATTCATGTATAAATCAGACTGATTCAGTTCTTGAGTTCAACTGACTCACCTAATGATTCCCTTGCGACTAACCAGCCACAGCAGAGTGGATGGTAGCTTTAGTCTGTTTCACACAATGCTACACTGTAAAAATTATCTCTGCGAAGTTGTAAATAAAACAAATCAGCAAACCATTTGCACCATTAGAGAAAAGATGATGGTAACAATAGTTTAACAAATAATTTAAAATGTAAAATAACACCAGATTCCAGATCACGACTACAGCAGTTTAATAAATAGCGAGAGCGTTCAATGGCAAAACAGCGCAGATGGGCGTACAAATTTCTGACGGTGATTTAACTGCAAATTATAGAACACAGATGCAACACCTCATTTACATATTAACCAACACAAAATACCAAGTGCAGCACAAATTAGTGTTGTTGCAAATAAACAAATAAAGAAGCGAATCATTTTAAATGGGTCATACGAAGTTGCTGAAAAGAACATTATCTTGTGTATTTGGTTTAATTCAATGTGTTAAAACAGCATCGAAACGGGCAGAGTCAAACAACGGCAAACAGTACATCAAAGGCTGAGACGAGAGAGTAATCAGACAGTTTGAGTACTCTCCAGGGTGGAGCAGATGACTGTAGTACCCTCCAAGGCAGACCCATCTGCGACGATGCCCTCCTGGATCAAACCATCAGCGAAGACTATCTCCTGGGTGGCGCTGTGGGTTGGGATGCCCTCCTGAGCTGACCAGGCAGTGAGGACGCCCTCCAGGGTGGAGCAGGCAGCGGAGAAGCCCACCGGGGTGGAGCAGGCGGTGGAGACATCCTCCTTGGCGGAGCAGGCGGCAGTGATGGCCACTTGGGCAGACCAGACGGCGTGAACGCCTTCCAGGGCGGGGCAGACGGCGGAGAGGCCCACCTGGGCTCACCAGTCAGCGAGGACGACCTCCAGGGCCGAGCAGGCTGCGACAGTGCCTTCTTGAGCTGAACAGGCAGACGTGGCGCCCTCGAGGACCACACAGACAGTGAACGCGCCCTCCAGCAACCAACAGTCAGTGATAACGCCCTTCTAGACCAACTTCTAGATACTGAATGCGCCCTCTTGAGCTGAACAGACTGATGTTGGGCCCTCCGGGACCACACGGACAGTGAACGCGCTCTCCGTGACCACACTGACATCGCCCTCTGAAACTGAGCCGAGAGTGAATACGCCCTCCATGACCGACCGGACCACGATTTAGAGACCTCCTTGGGTTAAGAAGCCACCAGTTAGACCTCTGGGGACTCTACAGTGGGAACCGACATCTCCAGAAGTAGTGCAGCATCTGGCGGACCCAATGGAGTCTCCGGGCCACACACAGGTTCCAGAGGTTCTGGCCATGGGGCCTCACAGTCTTCATGGAGCTCGGGTGAATTAGGTGATTGGGAACCTGGATCACAGACCGGCCACCATGAGTGTGGGTCAAAAACCTGTTAGTAAAGGGTTGGAAACCGTGAGGGCCTTCAACAGCTCGTCAGGCTGTGTGACTGAGACCGACTGAACATCGTACAGCACTCCTGGCTGTATAACTGGGCCTGACAGATCTTGAAACAGCCTCTCTGGCTGTAAAACCGGGAGCAACAGTGCTTTATACAGCTTGCCACACTGTGATACGGGCTTCAAACCCTTCCTTTGCGTTTTGGAACTGCAGGGGTTTTGCTCACTCCACCTGTAGACCTCACCTTGCTCCTCTCGGGCTCCCGGGGTTCGGGCCGGACGCTGAGCTCTGTCCGATCCTCACCGGCAAGAGGTTAAAATTCCTCCGCTCCTTAGACAGCAAGCCAAACACGCTTATTCTATTCATTTTTAATGAGGAAGTGTAAACTCGTGAAACGTCTTTAGTAAAACCTGACAGTACAATTTTAATGCCAAAGGATGGTTTGCGCTGTTGTTGAAGATTTTCTTTAAAATTTTACTTTTCTTGTTCAACAAGCTAAACAAAGCAATACAGGTTTGGAACAACACAAAAGTGAGTCAATATCTCACTGAATAGGTCAATCTATTCCCTCCCATCAGTTTTCTTGAAAAGGAGTAATAAAGCAACAAATAGAACAAAAAATATTATACAGTTCATCCAAATATGAATCATTAAATTTTAAGGTCATCTAATAGTGTTGTGTGACTGAAATTTAAAATAAGCATAATGTCTAAATCAACTCTTGCTGGTGGCTTTAAGTCGAATGTGTTCTATTGTTCAAAGTGATTCATTTACAAATCAAGTCTGATACTATTCTTGAGTTCATCTTTCTGAAATGATTCAGCCTTTATTCAAAAGACTGAAAGGGATGTTTTATTCCGTTTCATACACAGTAGTGTATACATAATATGGCCCACTTTTATGGTACTTTCAATCTCATTTTTAGGCCAATCCCCATTACACTGAAAAGACCAGCAAAGATTTTCTTACAGGTGTGAGTGAGTAAATAACTCCCTGAACCATCTGAGCTATTCCCTTACCTCCCCTCAGTCTTTCTACACAAGGAATAACAAAGGCAACAAAAGCAAAGATAGAGCATAGAAGATATGGGCTCTACAGAGTGAACCTCAGGCATTCAGACCTGAGCGGCGATGCGAGGCTTGGCCAAGAGTTTGCTCAGACTCTGCGGAAATGCAGCAAAGCCATCCATGCAGATTATGGGAGCTCTGCAGCCTGGCACATCTTTTTGTTGCTGCCATCCTGTCTTGAAGAGAGAGGGAGAGGAGGGGAGGAAACAGAGGCTTTTCTCTGCGGCAAATTCTCCAAGCCCTCTCATTCCCCGCTCTTCGAGGCCTGTCTTATACAACAGTTTTGTTTGTGCACATCTGCTCTGAGGAGATTAAAATTACATCAAAATATCACAAGAGACCATCTCCAGAATTACTCACATGTGTACCAAACAAACGAAATACTGTTGCTTCGAGGCTGAAAGTAAGGTAGGAGAAAAAAAAGAAAAAGAAAAAGGCTCCGGTGTGTTCATCAAAACTATGCCCATCACAACATTTAGTCACAATAGGTCAAAATCCTGTGGGCTAAAACACGGAAAGCTGAATATCTTCGAAACCCATTAAAGTTTGATCAAATCAGACTGCTGCTTGCTGGAGTCAGGTTGCTCAGGGTTTTATCAGTCCGATGGGAAACAAAATTGCGTTTATAAGGTATCAGGATGATATTGTGAGTGCTTTTGGGGAAGAAATAATCACTGGATTTGCCAGGTTTGTAGCTTCAAAATATTACAACATATTCAGGGTTTTCTTTGAGGCACTTAGTGGCTGGAAACTCTGCTTTGTTGTCTGTCAGCAAAAAAACTTTTGGCACACATTTGTTTTTCACATTATTGGGAAAGATCCTAACCTTCTACAGGAACCTATTCCTCTTTATCGGTGTTTGGTCACAAACTGCTATTCCTTTCTTGCTAATTAAGAGCTTATGTTAATCAGTTAAAGCTATGCTAAGCTAGTAGGCTAAAGCTCAGTGTTAACCACACAAACTGTTTACACTCTGCTTGCATATGTGACTTGGCGATATTTGACCTAATTCGTTGATCCACAAGGTTCCACAATTGACTAACAAATGACTCAAGATGAAACAGCAACAGTTTGTACTTAATCGTAAGTATAAACAGAAATGTTATCGCCATAAATTCTGAAGACACAGTAAGTAGAGCAGACACATACACATTGAAGAGTTAATGTATTAAGGGTTAGTGTTTATTCAAACTATAATTTTAAATACACAAAGCACATAAAAAAAATGAATTTGGACTAATAATAATAATAATAACAATAATTTGTATTTATATAGCGCCATGCCAAAGCTTAATGAATATGTAGCAAAGACAAGACATTGAAGGAAAGCAGTAATTAAGTAGAGGAACATTAAATGGACAGGGCAGCAAACATACTGTACAAGAAGTCAAATATAACAAACTGGAAATAAAACCAAGACCCATGAGACAAACATGCAGAGTGCAAGTTAATTAATCAAAGCGGCCAGTTTATCAAATCAGAGGTGTAACATTCAGAAAACAAGTGGGTTTTGCGTAAAGATTTAAATTCCGAGATATTATTAACAGAACAAAGTGAGTGTGGTAGAGAAATCCAAAGTTATTGCTATATTATATATATATATATATATATATATATACATAAAATTTTTTTTTTTACAAATGCTTATCCCAGCTTATTTACCTTGTGACTGGAGCTGGATTGAGGGTGCAGAATCAATAGCCGTGTAGGCAGTGGCCCTGACTCAAAAATGTTTAGGACTTACCTTTAAAATTATTTTGGATGTTGAAGACTATTCATATGGAATATAAGCATACACATAATGGACCTGTAATGAGTAAGAGGTTTGTGCAGTAATCTGTCAGAACAATGTTAGCTAGCTGCCATGAATGCTATTTTTCTTTTTGCTTCAAGTCTGCTTTGGCAACACGTGACAGTATCATTTAAAATAAGTGTGTGTGCATGTTTTGAACGTGTTGCTTAAAAATCCATAACAATTACAGATTACAGATTCTTCCAAATCTTTTCAAACGAATGTACCTTTTACATTTACATTTATTCATTTAGCAGACGCTTTTATCCAAAGCGACTTACAGGTGGGGAATGTACCCTGACTGTTTTGTATGGTCAGACCTTTATACAGCATTTTAAGATTTTATCAGTGGAAGTGCACATACTTCCATGTCATTTCATGATTCAATTGAACTTAAAGATTGTTTGAGTGCTATAGTTTGACACTGAGAAGCAGACATATAGATAGGGTAAACTGGGTGTAATTATTAGGGCTCTGACAGGAGGTGTAAAAGGCATGCTGGGTAATAATATACTGCTTGCAAGTGTGACTTTTTCAGGGTTATTTTCAACCTCATGTCTACAAATGGCATCTATTACTACAGTCAAGAATATCTATTAATTTACCAGCATGTATATGAACAAGTTTTTTAGGTTAGCTTTGCCATCAATAAACACTCAATTAAAGTTTGTAAAAACACTACATATCATTCATTTCAGATTTCAAATTGAGTATCTACCTTTCACACTATGCATTATAATTTTGTGATACTTAACTTTTAAATTAGCTTTTATAACAAATGATTTAAGCAATTTAGTCTCACTGGAAAAACTGCACCTCTACATAGAGTTGTGCAAAACTCCCAAAACACATTCAAACAATACACTTTCCCAGCTGAAATAAGCACCGCTGAAACAAAATCAGTAATTTTTTACACAAATTATGATTGCAGAAGCAGATTATTGATTAAAATACTTCTTTTCACAATACATTTTATCATTCATTTAAACAGCTTTAACAAACGGCTTTTCTGATATGGTAAACTTGCTTGTAAGCTCACCCGGTACAGCACTACAGATGCAATATAGAATGTTTTTTTGCATGAGTCCTATGAAACAGCCACAACACAGCTCAAAGGTGAAATAGTTCCCATAGTTTTTTTGTGCAAATGTCCAATTTAGCATTTAGCTAGGTGTAAAGTATGGTCTACTGTAGGTGGTATGTTATTCTTAAATGCGTCAGAGCATTGACATTTTAGCACCGCTCACCAGATATTTCATTTCTGAACTGTAACATTGAGTACAACAACCAGTGTAATAAAACACAGACATTAATTTTTGATGAAACCAAGCACTCGCATATTGAAAGTGCCAGAAGCAACACAATATGTAAAAACGTCAGCAAAACGTTGTTTTTTCCAATGAGCCTGGGTTGTATATTGGCTTTTACTGCTACATTTATTCACCAAATTGTTTGATTCGAAATGATTGCAATTTTTCATATGTAACTTATTTCTTAGTTGACCGGTAGAGATGAAAATTCTTCAGATTCTCTTATGTTCAACAGTAGGGAAGAAAGCCATTTGGGTTTGGAACGACATTTGAGTGAGTAAATGGTGACAGAATTTTTATTTTTGGATAAACTGTCAAGGTCTAGGAGGACAGGGAAATGTGAATTCTGAAAGAAAATGTTGAGTTCTGCTTGATACTTTTTGTCTCGGAAATATTTTCATCCCTTTTCTCTTTTCTTTCCCTCGGCATGTGTGTGTTATGTGTGTCTTTGTTGACACTTCCCTGAACTGTTCCAGGGAAAGGTGGAATCCTAAGCCTTTAAACCAATGCCTGCACAGAGATTCGTCGGAAACGGCACAGAAAAGTCCCTGGCAATTCAGCCCTGAGATTCTCATTTCCCCTTCCTCTCCGCCTGTCTTCAAAACTTTCTCACAGGCACCCAGACAATCCTTTCCCTTGAGATAGATACTAATTACCAAATACTGTCCATTCCCGTCAAGGCAGGCAGACAGAGACGGCGTTGTATTTGGTTCAGCTTGCCTTCATTCCGGCGGTGAACTCTGACCGTGCCACTAACGGACGTATCATATGAGATACTGAGCGGCTATAATGTTCTAGACTTTTCTGTCCTCAGAGCCCTGCTCTTCTTTCGTTTCCATGGTTTCAGCTCATTCTCACTATAGATAAGTCACTCCACATATTCTTAATTAAGGTCAAGAATGTATTTTCATTGCTCACTGTTTTCAGGGCTAAAACCAGCCACCATTACATAAAACACACTGACACAACTGGAGCGCATGTGCACAGAACATCTGTCTCTGTGCTGTGTGCATGTGTGTGAAAGCTGGGCAGCTCTATATTTAGTAAAAAATAGGAGCTTAATTAATTCAAGCATTTAACTTTAATTAATCTTTTTTTTTTTTGCCCAAATAAATTTGACAAAATACATTTTTGCATTTAATATATTTTTTGCATGTACCAAAAATATAAATTTTAATATATATTTTAGTATTTGAATGTATATTTTAGTATTTTGAAGATAAGTATACAAGTACTTCAAGATTTGTAAAAAATCAAGATTTTATTTTAATTACTATTACACTAAATAATATTTCTAAAACATTGGACATATTAAGTGATTCTGCATTTCTCAAACACAAAGGAGATGCAATTTTGCCAAAACTCAAAAGTGAACCAACTTTCCCCATACTTTATGGATGTGATCTTACATATGCAAAGATACAGCACTCTGCATTTAACACTTCTATGAATTCACTCATGGGTGATATTTCAGTTGTTGAGCTTCAATGGTAATTCAATTTCACCATACAAAGAATGCAAATTACTTCAGTTAAGCGTCCCGGCTCAGTTTGAGTTATAAATAAATTAATGTTTATGTAAATGAATTAAAGCACTGTCTTTCTCCATTCACTGATAAAAGGCTGCTCCGTTAGGGACTTGTGGTGTGCGGACACAGAAGCTTACACTTGCGATAAGTTATATATATATATATGAACATACTTAACAAAAAAAGGCTGGGTACAGCAAACTACTCATTGTTACAATGCACACCAAAAAGCATATGCCAAAATTCATTACATTGTTGCATCTCAATACGTTCTGTAATTGTTGCATGACATTCGGCTCCATTTATTGAACTTTAGGAAGTAATAACAATGAAAAACATATGAAATAAATAATACAAACAGACAATACCATAGACAAAATTATTGTGAAACATAATTGGGCTACACTTTATTTTAAGATGTCCTTGTTACAGTGTAATTATACATTTAAGTAATTGGCAATATTAACCTTTAATGTAGGGTATGTATATAGGGTTAGGGTAATTATGCATAATTAATAGTTATCATAATAATATGAACATGTAACAAGTTCACCTTAAAATAAAGTTTTACCATAGCATATAGCATTATACTTATCAAGTCATATGATGAGAAAGGAAGTCGTGATTGCTTCTTGTGTTAACTCTGAGGCGAAAATGAGTTGATATAAATTAGCGACCAGAGAGACGGACAGTGAGAAAAACACCTCATCATTATCTAGGAGAACCAGCGGTTGAGATAGTTCAGGTAATTTAGCGGAAAGACTCCATGGCCGAATACATACACAGTGGCTGCATGAGATTAAATCTGTAATCATTGGAGTGTTGGCTAGCACATAGATGGAGAGTCATTAGCCAGCAGGTGCACAGAGTGCTTGTACCATTATCCGACATTACTGTGCCGCATCTCAGCCCTGAATATCGCATTCAACAAGCACAGGAAAGGTTAAAGCAAGAGAACCAGAAACCTGACAGCCGAGAGAGGCTAAACCGTTGGTTTTTACACTCGCTCATTCACTCCAACCCTCACACATGCACAGACATGCATTTAATACGGAGTCACAATAATTATGGGCAACAGCTGAACTGCTGCTGTCTGCTAGTGGCTGTTCTGTCATGACCATATTTCATTTCAGTTTATCTCAGAGTTGGCAGAGTTTCCACTTACTCCGCTGAAATGTGTCTTGTGAGCGCGTGTGTGTGCTTGTATCCTTAAACGTCATGTTTACTGATACATAGAAATGAGTCGAAACACATTCCGTCTAATAAAACTCCCACACAGTTTGTAGCGAGGTGGAAATTTGCTGATTTCTCACGGAGAACTGATGGGTCAATATGGCATATTATTTAATCAGGGGCTGATTAGTTTTAATCATATGTTCTTCTAACTTTTAGAGATTTTTAACTTCATCTAACCCACCTTTTAAGTAAAAATCATTATATTTAAGAGGTTAATAATTTGCTTGCCTGCAGTGTAAAGAAAAAAAAAAGCTAAATGATGCCTTTAAGACCAAAATGAGGCCTCTGAGGAACATGCAATTGTAAAACAGGAATATAATTATTATTAATGAAAAAAATGATTTTTATGTGGTGATTACTAAAGCTTGTACTTCATTATAATTTGAACTGTTTATATACTGTATATATGTATATATATATACGTCTAAAGTTAAAATATTTTGTATGCACTAACTTACAAAGTGTACTATATTGTAATTTAGTCAATTGTTTTTACTAAACATGCAAAAAAAAAATTAGCCTGATTTTAAGATTTTTGTGCCAAATCATATGAAATGTACGAGTTGCCAATTTGCATGAATATATACTGTATAAATGACCTACACCTAACCCAGAACCTACCTGTCACTGGGGTTTAGACAAATCACAAATACATATATAGTACATATATATGTGCATAAATTTTCTACCCACATTCTGACTGGAGATTAATACAAACAGACAAAAGTGAGTATGAAGCTTAACATCAAGGCCACAGATAATGAGTTAACGCACAGATGAAATATATAATTAAACACCTACTGTTAATGCAGTTATGTTACAGGGAATGTCAGAGTTTTGTATAAACATATACTTCAAAGATAACTAAAGACCAAATTAAACAAATGTGTGACTTAAGGCGATGAGTGGGAGAACTGAAAGTTTGAGGCGACAGCAAACTTCATAAAAACTTCTGCTTATATCAGTCTCAGAGCATTAGCTGTTGATGGTCTAACTGCAGGCTGATATCTGCTCATCTCTAAATAAACTGCTATTTTTAGGATTATCTGCCCATCTGTCACTGAAAATGCTCCAGGCATCTTCTTACCAATTACTTTTCATTTGGTGAAGGAACAGGTTGTCATCCTCAAAACCCTTGTTTCTCGTTCACACCTCTTCGCATTCATTTTCATCTTTCGTACTGCATGGACCGACCACAATCCATTCACACACCTTCCATCTCCATTCACCTTCCTGTTGTAATTGGACATGTACTGTAAGCATTGCCATAATTACACTACAAATGGTTCTTTCCGCTGCATGTGGTCTGATATTTTCAGTGAAACTGATAAACATGAATGTGGCAATGTTTTATTACACTGGTTGTTACATGCACTGGAGCAGTTCAGAAAATTAAATGTCTGGTGTGTGGTCCTCCTCTTCCCTAAACCTAAGCAATAGCATTAACAAAAGCAAATGTAAGATAAAAATGCAATTGTTGAAGCAACCATGCCTCTACATGTGTTTCTGTGTGATTTGTGTTTTTAGGGGATTTGTACCCCAGTGCTACATATCGCAAGCACAATATTGTACCGGGTGCGCTATCGAGTAAGTTTACTATGTCGGAAAAGACACAGATATGTTATGCAAAGGTCAAAATGTGTTTGTTTACAAATCATCCACTTTGGTCAAAAAGTTTATTTTATGGTTACACATACTAGTTGCTTATTAGCATGCATATTTCTAGAATATTAGCCATTTATTAGTTTTAATTAAGCACATATTAATGCCTTATTCTACATCCCAAATCCTACCCAATGCCTAAACCTAAACAATTCCCCTACTGACTATTAATAAATAGCAAATGAAGAATTTATTGAGGGAACCTAATTGCGGTTTTTCTGACAAATATTGCGATTGCGATGCGATTTTTCGATTTTTGCATTTGATACTTTGATAAGTGCATAAAACCTAAAATTATCAATAAAATATGTTGTTACTTTTAC